>JADKLZ010010235.1:0-27184 GCA_021533235.1 Biomphalaria straminea | reverse complement strand
AAGCACATAGAAGTCAAATTCATAAAGCGCTGGTTGTGAATGTGTATGTGTGTTCGTATGTGAATGTTGTTCGAATTGTCATCAATATTGTTTTTGTACAGTAGTTACGCTGAGGTTGTCAATTGTAATGAAACTGAATTTCCATTAGTTTGGATCAATAAAATTATCTTTTCTTATCTTGACTCTACCAACGACTCTATCGACGACTGACTTTTCACATGAACTCTCTGGTTTATATAGAGTCCCTTATCGCTCTTCCAATACTGCAAAAACACTGCTAGTCCTCTCTGGAACAACACGTGAGGACACGTCACATCCTGTCTTTGTTTATACATGTAGATTCATAAAGAACACTCGCTGTTGTGTCATCTCGCCGGGGTCACACGTTGACCTCTACCTGTCACTGTTAAGTTGTAACAATAGTAACAAACGCGGGAGGCTCTTTTGTAGGGGAGATGACATTTTACCATATTTTAACACAATTATGCAAATGATTTTTTGTCAAACAAAATATTTTACATTTGTATTGCTAAGTTAAGTAAGTACTGTCATACACAAAGAATGTTTACTTTCAAAAAATATATATATTTAGTATGCATACAAGTGGAACATAATATTTAACAATACTTAAAAAGTAGTTTTTCATATTATGGCGTGAGCTGAACCACCGTACTACCAATATAAAAAAATCGAATTTTTATATTTTTTAAGGAAATTTTTTTTTCTTGGGGATTTGAATAAGAATTGACCCTTTGCAAAACAATTATTTAAATCAATTAAATCATTATAAGACATCAATTAGGCCAGGTTCACATCTAACTTCACATTCACTTTCATCTATCCTTTGGTCTGCTGGACCACTGGGGCACCACACGAGATCTGTCAACCCTCTTTCTCTTCCATTTGTCTTTGAAAGAATTTCATTCCGATGTTCTTTCGGAAAATATGGAAACCTGCCTTTTTACCTGCCTGGGTGGACCACTTCGGGGGCCGATTTTGTGTTTGTAGCCTTCATAAATATAATTGTTATAGCTTCCTTTAATATTTCTAAATGTTTTCATTATTTGAAATACACAAGTTCGTAGAAAGAGTAGACAGTACAATCAATGTGTCTTGAATATCCCATACGTATATATTAGTCAAAATAAATAAATATCAACGTTTAAAATTGTCGTGATACATCGCATTTCATATTGCTGTATCTCTCTCACAATCAGAAAATGACTTTTTAAACATTTTCTCCTTGGAAACTGCTTGAGATCAACAAATGACTTTCCACTTATTTGAATAAATTTCGATCTTAAAGCTAAAACGTTGATCTCCATTGAAGTTGATGGAAAACATTAAGTCAGAACAATGACGCTGTGGGAAGTCTTCAGGTTCTTAAACTTGTAATGACCAAGACACATTCAGAATATCAGAAGTTGCGCAGACCGGATCTTGACCGACGACCTTAGTTTTAGCATCCTTGGGAAATAACTAGGCGTTCAGATAAGAAGATTTGACACTTCTGCTTATACCTTCACCAGGCAGTACGTCTTGTTCAGGCAGTACGTCTTGTTCAAGCAGTACGTCTTGTTCAAGCAGTACGTCTTGTTCAAGCAGTACGTCTTGTTCAGGCAGTACGTCTTGTTCAGGCAATACGTCTTGTTCAGGCAATACGTCTTGTTCAGGCAATACGTCTTGTTCAGTCAGGCTGAAAAGACGAAGCTCTTGCTGGCCAGGAGTTTCCTGAGCATTGACTCAACCCTTAATGACAGATCAAACTGGTGGTATAATAAAACTCATTATGTAATAAAGAGAAAAAACTAGGCATTAGCCATTGCCAGTAGGTTAAGGGTGGTGATTTACTTGACTTACTCCTGGGCACTCCCAGGGCAACATAGGGCCGAACCACAACTCTACACAAAACTCTACACCGAACTCGGTTCTGAGCAGCTTTCTATATATTGCTCGCTGTCACTCCAGTACCTTCACTGATGGGTGGTAGGTTATTCTATTTTTTATGCTCGCATACACACACAATAAAAAAAAAACACTAACGTGTACTCTAAATTAATGTAGCGTAATTTCATTGAAGTTTGTGTATTTTATATTTCTTTTGTGAATATGTTCTTTCTGGTTTTTTTTTTTATTTTGGGACTGGATTCATAAATTCGCCCAGTTGCGTTTGATGGTCCGCATGGTTGGCTTCTTCAGTGGCTCCTACATTATGACACGAGAAAATGGCGTAATATTTTAATATTTAATGTAAAAAAAATATTCCAACACATATGGGGGGCCTTCCTGAATTATGTTCGCCTCCCCTCACCATAGCTACGACACTGTATTCATACATTGAATTCTGTAACTTTAGTTTTTGTTTTAGGTATAAGGCTATTTCTTAAAGTCTTGTAGATAAAATTTTTTAATGGAGCCCAGTGATACTAGAAATACACATCAGTGATTATTTGTCTGAGTTGGGGGAGAATAAAGTAAACCACGATCCTGAGGCTACACCCATGATGTGTGTCATTAGATGGAGGGTGTACATATTTGCTAAGCAGACTATTGGAACCACATCACTTAAAGTATGGCCAGAGTTTGAAATTAATCCAAGGGCTTGACATTGTGACGTACTCGAAGCCTAAATATTATCAGATAAACTGAACTTAGATAAAACTTATAAAATAGTGAATGTAAATGAACTAACTTACTCATGGGCGTAGCTAGCGTTTTTTTTTTCGGGAAGGGGGGTTGGGGGGATTTTTTTTTTCTCTATTCCGCGCCATATATATATTATATATATTATAACTATGTGTGTGTGTGTTTACACACAAGTACACACTAAGTAATATTTATTACATTTTGATTATCTATACTTTTGGAAGACGCTTAAAGTACTTACTTAAAGAGTAGGTTCTTTCTGGAGTTTGGGGAAAGATTGTGACACCACAACATTGCTCCACCAGCGGAGTCTGCCCGCGCCAAGTACTATTTACGTATTTAAAACAAAAATGCATATTCTGATACATATACAGTGCATTATCCTGTTTTTTTTTTTAAATTTTAGTTCAAAAACCAAATTTGCACTTTATTAATGGGGGCCAGCGACTGGAAGAAATGTGTAACCTCTCTCAGTTACGATCATGGAATTCGGTGACAGTAGTTAGCTTTAAATTTTGTATCGAAAAGGGAGAATAGTGGGAGTTTTATCGTCAAAACCATCTGTTGGGTGGTTTTAAACTAAAAAATCTCTGGAGTTTTTTTTTTTTTTTAATAAACTCTAAACCCCCTTATCTACTCTCTTTTCGTGGAGGGGGCGGGTTGAACCAAATGTCCCCCACCCTTTTGCTACGCCCATAAACTTATCCATTTTTTGAAAATATGAATTACGCGAACCAATTGAGTAACTGGAATATCAATATTGTGTGATATCAGAAATTGCTTTTTGTTTTGTAATTATTGAAGATTATTGAACACAACAGGTAAGTATCAACAATTATGAAGGCCACTCTAACAAATGTGTTCAAGATAGCAATAGATAAGTTATTTGTATATACATATAATAATAATAATAATAAGGGCTTGTCTTCGAGTCCAAAGATTAGTTAGGAATACAGTTACTCTGGATGTGGCAAAATATGTAGGTCACAGCTGGGGCTGCACAGCCACGGGAAATATACATATAAACAATTAAAAAATTAAGATGTAGTGCTCAGTTTGTGTTATTTTTATCTAATCTAGAAGTAATTTTGATTGTAAGTTAGATGGAGTTGTATAATTATGAAATCTCAAGAGATCCAGATCTACGAAAAGTTCCTGCAGTATCCAACATTGACGACAAATATCCTATTCTTTGCTGGCAAGTAGTATCAGCGGTGAAAGCCTCTGCAAAAAAAGAGAAATCAGTGTAGTTGACAACATTCCTGGTGAACTTCTAGAGTCTGGAGAAGAAATCATAAAAACACTTTTTAAGATTTGCACCAACATCTGGCAGTCAAGAGAATGGTCCAAACTCTGGACATAGTCACTATAGGGCGACAATTGAAAAGTACAATGTAAATCGACAAAAATATTTTTTTTTTTAAATTTTAAAAATCTATAAGCAGGCCGCTGTTGCCTTATACTTCAACAATAACATCGGAGACTGGTTTAAAACCTTATTTAGAGTAAGAGAAGGCTGCAAACTCTCACAAAATCTTTTCATTATTTTCCTTGAAATGAAGATAGGAGATGCTCTCGACAGCTAAGACAAGGCTGACAACTCTCACCAAATCTTTTTATTATCTTCCTTGAAAGGATGATGAAAGATGCTATCGACGGCTACGACTGTATTGTAAGCATTGGTGAACGTACATTATTAACAAGCGTTTTGTGACATAGATAATCTAGCACAGAAAAAAGACAAACTCGAAGTCCACCGTTAGGTTGGTTTAATCATGGTTCATTATCGTAAAATTAATTTTGGCTAGACTAGATATCTTCTTATAAATTATGAATGAAAAGTTTTTCAAAAGACCTCAAAGGAAAAAAAAACTGGCACTTACGTCACTAGGCTTACAGAAATAATAATTCAATTTATAAGGTCCGGTATCGAACAAGGGGAAGAAGTTCTATATTGTTAGTAAAAATTGAATTAGTTCCCTTTATACTTTTTTTAAAGTTTAAAACTAATAATATGTGACTATTTGGGCAGCTGTTTGAGATAAACATCCGACCAAAAAAAGCTTTAAAAAAATTATAGAAATAAATAATCACCCTTTGGATCAGGATTTTTTTATATTACCATTTTAAAAGAGATACAAGACACCAATAGCAAAGACAAACAGACATAAACACTCTTTTGTTCCTCTGGTAATCAAATCATTAAATAGAAACAATCTGATATAAACTTTTCACGTGTAAACTATGAGTGAGTCTGATATGAATGTACATTTTGTTTTATTTTTTGTATATTTATGTTTTGTTTGGTGTAATGCACAAATTGTAAGACAAATTTCCTTTCGGGAAAAAAACGTTTATTATTATTATTATTATTATTATAAAACATTCTCTGGCACAGCGATTAGTGTGTTGGCTTAAGGAGACTAGAGCTCTCTAGTTCGAATCCTGTTTTTTTTTTTTATAAATGCATTTTTTTTTAAAGTAATCACGGTAAATATTAACCCAGATACACCTTTCTCGCGCAGATTTATTATTGCTATAGTCTAGATCTATTACACATATGATTACATGACCGATCAAAACTAATCGACACAACTACGCTTAATAGAAGCTTTGTTCGTTTTTGTTTAAAGTTGCTGTTCTTGTTACCATGCTTCGGCTGTTGCTTCACATTGGATGATTATTTCAGCCTCGTCTAAACCTCCTACAGAACAACGACGGGTGGCAGACAGCAGGTTTTGAACGCGGCACCTTGGGATCAGCCTAACTATAGTCCAGCGCGAATACCGCACGACCAAGACAGTCATCCTAGGGACTGTTTTAGAGTATCTTCATAACATTTTTTTGCTTCTTATAGGCCTTTTCTCTTTGATTTCAAATCTGAAAAGCCATGTTTCATGACACCGTTTTACGAGTAGGCCTATCGATCTTGCATTATATATGAAGAATCTATAATTGAATTGAAGTTTTGGACTACATTGTTTTGCAAGAAACACAGCAACTGTTTCTAGGTCAGTAACCTGTACACATTTTTGATCAGCAATAATCGATTTTTTTCTTCTGAAAATGTATTGCTTTATATACTGTGATATATTTTATAAGGTAAGGTATAGGCATAAAAAAATCAATCAATAATAATGTTTTTATACTCCAAATTTAACAATTTTGTCTCTCTTACGGATTAAAAATTTTAACATATACTATCTTTGCCTGACAACATTTGTCTCAGAATTAGACTAAAACTCTTGACAAACAAGGTTATAAAGATAGTTTGTGTGGAAACACAAACTCGCAATCGGACCCCGAAGTGATCCGCTTAAGCAGGTAAAAAGGCAGGTTTCGATATTTTCAGAACTGTTTAAGGCCTTGAATCTTCTTATCTCCCCGCCTATTTCGTTCCCAGGGATGCTAAAACTAAGGCCATCGGGCAAGCTCCTGTCTTCGAAACTTCTGATATTCTGAATGTGTCTTGGTCATCACAAGTTTAAGAGCCTGAAGACTTTCCACAGCGCTATCGTCCTGACTTAATGTTTCCCATCATCTTCAAAGGAGATAAACGTTTTAGCTTTAAGATCGAAATTTATTCAAATCAGTGGAAAGTCATTTGTTGATCTCAAGCAGTTTCCAAGGAGAAAATGTTTAAAAGTCATTTTCTGATTGTGAGAGATGTAATAGTAGGCTAGTAGAGACTAACAAACACTTTCTTGTCTGTTTAAATGCTGCTTTATTCATGTTAGATCGTCCATATATATAGGCCTAAAAGGAATTCAATTATCCCCCCTATCAGTTAATTAGCACATTCTTTCGACATGTCAGCAATCAGGGTTACTGGGTTACAATAACAGGATGGACTTGACAAAACAATAACATTTACTATCACATCTCCCTTCTTACAAACATTCAATGATAAAACATCTATAACATTATTTCTACATACTAGCACAACATATTTACATCTAACATAGATAATCAAAAGACATTTCAATGCATCTATTCATCAAAGTTTAAAACATTTACATTAAAAATTTCTAACATTGCTATTGAGTTTACAAATTACAGATAACTATATGTGTTTACAAATTACAGATAATGATATAATATTATTATAATATATAATGTAAGAAAACATCAAAAGGCCTTTTACACAGTAGGCTGTATTTCAAATAATGAATGTCTAAATATCTACATCAGGAAAACGTTTTGGTGGTCTCACTGGTCTGCCATAGCGTGTAACCACTGGGGCTGGGCCGTATTGTGTTACAACAGGTTCTGTACTAGCAATCGCTGTTTCGGGTTCCGTAACTTGCGTTTCGTAGGATGTATCAGAATTGTCCCATTCAAATACATCTGGAGTTTCGTTTGGTCTAGAAAATGTCTTTCTTAACATTTTTCTATTTCTTCTGTATGTGGCCCCTTCAGGTGTCTGTACAAAGTATGATCTTGGCGTTGAAGCTTCTGAGACGACAGTGGCTGGCTTCCATTGACTTCCAGGTTTCTTTTGCATAAAGACCTTGTTTCCAGGATGAAACTGTTGTCTTTCAGTGCGCCTAGCAGTTCTGTTATAATATTGTCTTTGATCATTTTTTCTCTTTCTCCATACTTCGGCCATTTCTTTCTGGTCTGGAACTTGTGGTCTGAGATACGTATTTGTTGTCGGAAGATTAGTTCTCAAACGTCTGCCCATGAGCAACCTTGCTGGTGAAGGTCCATCTGGACTTGGAGCATTTCTGAACTGTAGCATGGCTAAATATGGATCTTGGCCAGATGTTCTGGCTTTATTCATAATTTTCTTTACTGTCTGTATTGCACGTTCAGCCATCCCATTAGACTGTGGAAATCTGGGACTCGAAGTAATATGTCGAAAACCCCAGCTCTTAGAGAATTTGAGAAACTCTTCACAACTGAACTGAGGTCCATTATCAGTAATTACTTCCTTGGGGATGCCATGACGAGCAAATTGTGACTTCATATAAGCAATCACGTCTGAAGCTTTAAGTGTTGGAATAAGATTAATCTCAAAGAATCTGCTATAGTAGTCAACAAGGAGTAAATAGTTCTTACCAAAATGCTCAAAGAGGTCAGCTCCAATCTTTTCCCAGGGAAGTTGAGGTGTATTATGTGGTAACATTGGCTCCTTCTGCTGGGACTTCTGGTGTTCATTGCATACAGCACAGCTAGATACCATGTCTATAATTTGTTTTGACATGCCAGGCCAGAAAAACACCTCCTTGGCTGTACCCAAACATCTATCACGTCCAAGGTGACCTTGATGAAGTCTTTGTAACATTTCTTTTTGTAATGCTTTTGGTACTATTATTCTTTCTCCTTTTAAAAGTAGACCATTGCTTTCACTAAGCTCTTCTTTAAATCCATAATAAGCTCGTATTTCTTGAGGAATTTCATTTCTCTTGTTTGGCCATCCTATCAAGATTTGATCTTTTAACAGTCTTAGAATGGCATCGTTTGCAGTTGCTTGCTGAAAATGTTTTATATTTTCATCTGACACAGGCAGGCTATCTACAATAAGATGAACCTGTGCGTCCCAGTCATCACTTGATGGATGTTTCACTGACAGCGATGCTCGTGAAAGTGTGTCTGAAATTGACATTTCTTTGCCTGGCTTATATTTCAGCAGGATTTCATACTTCATAAGACGAAGAAGCATTCTCTGAAGTCTTGGGGGTGAAGATGACAAAGGCTTTTTGATGATCACTTCTAATGGTTTGTGATCAGTCTCAACTTGTACTTGACGTCCATACACATAATAGTGGAAATGCTCAACTCCAAACACTATTGCGAGCATTTCTTTCTCTATTTGTGCATAACGTTTTTCGCATTCTGTGAGAGATCTTGATGCGTAAGCCACTGGCCTCTCATTTTGAATTAATACAGCACCAAGTCCCTCTTGCGAAGCATCTACTGACAACTTGACTGGTTGTGAGACATCATAAAAAGCTAAAACAGGGGCAGTTGTGATCATGTTTTTTAAGTAATCAACTGCATTCTGATGTTGTTCCAACCACATCCATTCACTATCTTGTTTAAGTAGCTCCCTCAAGGGAGCAGTGACATCAGACAGATTTTGTATGAATTTGGCAAGATAATTTATCATGCCCAGAAATCTTTCTAGTTCTTTGCAGTTTGAAGGGCATGGCATAGAGTGAATTGCTTCAATTTTGGAGTCGTCAGGCTT
This sequence comes from Biomphalaria straminea, assembly GCA_021533235.1. Taxonomy (NCBI): domain Eukaryota; kingdom Metazoa; phylum Mollusca; class Gastropoda; family Planorbidae; genus Biomphalaria; species Biomphalaria straminea. Next base: position 18,345 of record JADKLZ010010235.1, on the reverse strand, counting down.
GATTCCACTATCTGTAATGACGTGTCCAACAAATTTTACCTCTTTTACTCTAAGGCTACATTTTGATAATTTCAATTTAATTCCTTCTTTTCTTGCTATGTCAAGGACTGTCTGAAGTTTCTCATCATGTTCTTTTGTAGTTTTACCAGCTATCAATATTTCGTCCATATAGGTTTCAACACCTTGAATATTTTCAAAAATTTGGTGAAATCGTTTTGCAAACACTTCCGCAGAAGAGTTTAGTCCAAATGGTAGTCGTAAAAACTTATATCTACCAAATGGTGTGTTGAACGTTGTCAGATCTGTACAGTTCTTATCAAGTTTGATTTGCCAAAAGGCACTTGTTGAATCTAGCACAGTAAACACTCGGCTTCCACTTAGCCGGCTGGCTATTTCTTTAATGGTCGGTAACTGGTAGTGCTCTCTCTGAATGGCAGTGTTAAGATCTCTCGGATCTAGACAAATTCTTAAACCACCTCCTTTCTTTTCGACAAGAACTAGTGAGTTGACCCATGCTGTGGGATGATCAACTTTTTCGATGACACCGTCGACTTCCATTCGTCTTAGCTCTTTTTTCAATTCTTCTCGGAGTGCCGCTGGAACTTTTCTTGCTGCATGTACCACTGGTCTTATGTTTGGATCAACTTTGATTGTATACTCTTCTTTCAAGCATCCAAGGCCAGTAAAGACATCAGCATAGTTGTTTAATGTTTCATCTTCTAAAAAATCTACTCTCTGAATAAGGTTCATCTGCTGGCAACCTGGTAGACCCATAATTGGTTTGGAGTGTGTATCTACTACTTGAAACTCTATCCATGCAGTTTTTTCTTTTACTGAACATTTAAGTTGTGTTTTGCCAACAACCTTTAAATGTTCACCACTGTATGTAGTAAGTCTTGATGTTGACTTCTGGAGTTTCTTTCTTCTAAGTTGATTAAAAATCCTATAAGGAAGAATGTTGACTTGTGCTCCTGTATCCAATGTAAATGTTATATGTTTGTTTTCTAGAGTGATAACTGTATTCCACTCATTACATTGGGTTTGTGAACCTATACTGCCAATTAAAGAAGTTTCAGACTTGGTATCATTTGTTGCTTCAGTCTTGTTATGGATGAATTGTATATTATTTGATCTACATACATTAGAAAAATGGTTCATTTTGTGGCATGTGTGACATATTTTACCGTAAGCTGGACACTGCCTTGGTAAATGCTGTCTGCCACAATTGCCGCAGTTCAAGGTTGATTTCGTTCTACTAAAGTTCTTTGTAGCTGAGGACACCGCTTGAACGTCACATTCTTCTTTCATGACTTTAAGTTGCCATTCAGTTGCTTCCGCTGCACGGCAAATGTGTTCAGCCTTGATAAGGTTCAGATCAGTTTCTCTTAAAAGTCTTGCTCTTGTGCTGTCATTTTTTATACCGCCTACTATTTGGTCTTTAATTAGTGAATCTTTTAGTGACTCAAATTCACATGACCTTGCCTTGAGTTTGAGGTCGGTCAAAAAACTGTCAAATGTTTCTCCTTCATTTTGATTTCTCTTGAAAAAAATATGCCTCTCAATCGTTACATTCTTCCTCGGAAGGCAGTATTTTTCAAACTTGTTTAAAATGCAATTCAGTGTATGAAAAGACTTGCTGATATCGCAGTCTTCACACTCATCGTCTGTCCACTGGAATGTGTTGTATACTTGGACTGCTTCGTGGCCAATAACATGTAGTAATGTCATGGACTGTACTTCATTACTTTTAGTATCAAGTCCACTTGCTATGGTGTAAATTTGAAACGACTGTTTAAAACTTCTCCAGTTTTCTGCAACATTTCCATTAAATTCCAGTGGTTGTGGCGGGTGGAGTCGGTCCATCTGACACCATGTAATAGTAGGCTAGTAGAGACTAACAAACACTTTCTTGTCTGTTTAAATGCTGCTTTATTCATGTTAGATCGTCCATATATATAGGCCTAAAAGGAATTCAATTATCCCCCCTATCAGTTAATTAGCACATTCTTTCGACATGTCAGCAATCTGGGTTACTGGGTTACAATAACAGGATGGACTTGACAAAACAATAACATTTACTATCACAAGAGAGATACAGCAATATGAAATGCGATGTATCACGACAATTTTAAACGTTGATATTTATTTATTTTGACTAATATATACGTATGGGATACAACAATATGAATTCACTATTCAAAGGATCGGACAATGTTCTAACGTTTATATTTATCACTTTAGACAAAAGTTATACGTATAAATATTCAAAACACGTTGATTTTACTGTCTACTCTTTCTACGAATTTATCTATTTCAAATAATAAAAACATGCAGTAAAATTAAAGGAAGCAATAGCAATAAAATTTGAAAAGAGATAATTGTAACTAATAGAGCACTTTCACGTTGTTTACAAATTATTTTTACTTTTATTATTATTTACAAATCGATACGTTATAATGTATTGAAACGCTGTGCTGACATTCTACGTAACGTTTCTTCAATGTGTTTTATACTTCTGTAAATGATGTACATTGGACACCTGGGAAATAATTGAAGAACAATAAATATGCAAAGATTTACGTAACATAAGCAGTAGCGGCCTTAGGGGGTGACAAGTGGGGCAACCGCCCCAGGCCCCGCGCCTGAGGGGGGGGCCGCGATAGGATATTTTATTGTCACAAACTACACATTTTGCTAATAAAATCCGATCATACTTGGATGTTTATATACAAAATAAACTATTTTGATTGATTGCTTCCTCCTAATTGTTTTATAGGCTACTGTGCATTGTCAAGAACCCCTCTCATTATCTTATTAGCTCTTGATGGTTATTCGTCTAGGATGATTCTCACTGATGTAATTTAACTGATAAAACACGCCTTAAAGATTACGATAACATTAAAGACCACAATATTCAATAATGATATAAATTATGATCTCTGAACACAAATTTGCATTCTAAAATTTAATATTTAATTAACAGCTACAGTTTGATATAACAAGAAAGCACAATACATAAACAAAAGAAGTTATTACTAAAATACTATTATAAAGTTTAACTCATGTGATTCTAGAATTAACATTACTAATCACATAGACATAGATACTTGGCTGTAGGTCACGACGAGCTCCCTCTCTCTCTCGCTTGTCTCTCTCTCTCTAGTCTCTGCACGGAACCTGTAGCCCAACGTCACAGTCCGCTCAACACTAGAGTTATATTTACTTGCGTAGTAGGCAAATGTTACACCACATGTATAAGTACCGTCTCTGTCTCTGACTATGGCTGCAACTCTCGACTAAGACTGACTGTCATCACCACGACTGCCATCCCCAAGACTGTCATCACCAAGACTTATCACCAAGGACTGACTGTCACTCTAAATAAATAAATAATCGAAATATCGCTAGCAAATAGCTAAAGCGCCATTCTATTACTTCATAATCACCTAACATCTAAAGCTAAATAAATAACTAATAGAAACATTTTCTTACCCTGGTCCTATAGAACTAATTCCTACATGTTTCTCTGGCAAACAACTCGCACCTCTTGGAGCCAAGATCGCGAGCCAACCTCGGCGACTTGCTCCCAAAGTCTGTGTGGGTCGTTCACCAGAAAACGCCTGACATACGCCCCTGCTAAACTACATGGCGCTGTCCCGGTCTGTCCCAAACTTCTCTATATATAGGCTAAGTATCTAGCTTCCCGCCTAACTAACATTAATAATTGTCTGTCTGTCGAGACCCCCGTATCAGTCGCTCTACAAGACAAACATTGCCCTAACCTTTGTCTGGTCTCTGTCAAGTCTATCAGTGAGCCTTGATAATAGTTATAAAGCTAATTAATAACACTCTCACACACACACACGCACACATCCGTGACATGCATAGACATCTCGCGGCCATGGGAGTATTTTTCAAAAATATTTTATGCAGAAAAAGTACATTATATAATGCACTTAAGCGGCCATTAGTAGGCCAACAGAGAAGGAAAGCAAGGCAAACGACACTAGCTCCAGCTGGAATTACCTGCCCAGAGTGCGGCCGAACATTCCGGGCTCGCATAGGTCTCACCAGCCACATGAGGAGGCACAAAACCCCAGTGCAAAGCCCTCAGCCCACTGGATGACAAAGTGGTCATCATCGAACCACGATGGACGAACTATATATATAATGTTCTATGTTTAAAAAAAAAATTAGATCTACATCGTTAGAGGTGGAAAAACTGACTTGTTATTGTTTCAGCGTTAGAGGCGTATTAGCTCGTTAGCGTGATGTGGTACGGTATATATAGTCTTCCCTTACAGCTCAGGGCCCCGCTAATGACGTGCGCGCACAGCTAGGACCGCCCCTGCCGCCCTGCGCCAAGGTTGCTTCGCCACTGTTTTCAACTATGGTGTATAATTAGAGCCACGTAACAAGCTGCCTTTTTGTCTATTGCTTTGAGCAGCTGTGACTAGTGTAATGTTTTGAATATTCGTCGCTTGACTTGTGGTGTCTAGTGCGTTGTTAGGATTAAATTACACTTGCACATTAAGTAGGCCTAATGGATACGTAAAGGCACGGTACTAAGGATACAAAGCAATAATAGTTGGCATGTTAATACATAGAAAATTACTTATATTTATTTGTTAACAACTGAAAAGGGAGGGGTTATAAAAACGTAAAGAGAAGTTAAGAAAATAATGTGTTACACTTATGATCTAGTTTTAAATACGGGAAAGATGAAGAGAATGTTGAAAATGTATAATTATTTCTAAGGGAAATCATACATTACAAAGATAAATGCCGACTACTTGTACGATATTTTAATATGAACTAGTGACGTTCGTTGTATTTAGGCTTCTGTTGATCTCTAGCGAGTTGACTTACAAACATAAGTCAGTCACTTGCCGACCGAAAAGTCTAAGTACTTTGTTCTGACAATGCACAAGCGTATCCCGCAGGTAAAATAGACTGATACTTATGAGATCAAAGGAAATAAAAAGAATTCATTAGGAATTAAGAATTCATTTTATTGCTTTAAAAAAGAGTGTAAACCAGATATTATAAATTGAAATGGAAAGAGGAAATTACTGTGTTTTCAATCCAAGATCATACCTTACCAAAATGAAATAAAAAGAATTCCTAGGCGCAAAGCGTGCATCAGCAATGGAAATTCCCACAATTATTTGGTAAACTATACTAGTTACTATACCACTCATTTTTTAAAAAATGTCGCCGGTAGGCTGTTGTACACGTAGACATAAGAAGTAAGTAATTAAGTAACATAATATAACCATTTTCAAAATAATAATAATCTTATAATCATATAAGAATAACATACTTTTTTCCCCTACAGCCTGGATAAAAAACGGCCCAACGCCCTATTTTGTATATATATGTTATATGTGTGTGTGTGTGTAATGGGCGTAACTAGGAATTTTCCGGGGGGTGTCTGTGCTAGGGCAAGTGATGGTTTAGTATTAATTAGTATTAAAATCTCACCTAAAATAAACAAAAGCAAAGCGAAAATTAATTCACTAAATTCCAAACCTGGATAAGTCGATCCAGACACCTAACTATCGTGTAATCATGACAAATAAATCAAGACATTTTTTCCCAATAATATTCAATAATTTAGTCGCAGTAATAACAACAAAACTGATACGATATTGTGAAGTGTAAAGTAGCTCTCTGACCCCCCCCCCCACACACACACACACATTTGACACGTTTACACATTTCACAAGTCGACACATCTGTCACAACTCATCAAAGTTCAACTTTAGCCCATGCATCACTTGTATTCTTCAATGGCCTCAGAACACTTGCTAGCACCAAGAACGTCCGTGGTCACTCCCTGTTTCAAACCTGTTCCCTGGTCACTGTCCTAAAATAATCTACTAATAATGTTTCGTGGTTTACTTGACGTCTTAGAACTGAAAGGATGCTTGACGTTTTGGGGCAGCCAAATGATTTTAAGTGTCAGAGCTGTTTAAACAACTAAATATCTATCACACTACTTTTCCATTCCTTTAGCCGCTTAGTGCAAGAAATACATTATTTATGACAGAATTAGGGTTTCGTCTAAAAAAAAAACATGAAGGATTGACTTTAAAATGTTGGATTACATCAAAAGTAGGGTTAGGAAAAAAGTAAAATCCTGTCATTTTAACGTTTTAGACAAATGCCTGCCGTAAAAGAGAACAACGAAGTAACTCTTTAAAAGAATGAACAACAAGACACAAGAGTAAAAAGAAATGGAACAAATTTAACAAACAGATGACTAAACGCAATCAACTTTTAGCACACACATCTGAAGTTCAATCAGATTAGGATAGTGATCCATTTCTAACTCAAGTTCCAAGAAACACATTCGAATTCAGGAAGTTAAATAGGCATTCAAAATTTGTTTCAAACATAAAGCGCAGGCAAATATGGTTCTCTACACATGCTATATATATATCTGACATTTCCATTACAGGAAAGAATGGGATTTTTAAAAATGTATTGATGCAAAAAGAAAAAGGCGAAAAAAAATTAAAAGGAGTATGCAAATGCATGAATTTTCATACACCTCTTCAACCAGCTTCGATAAAAAGTCCAGTGGGGAATCGGCGCCAAATGAATTATTATCCGGTTAATCGTTGGGAAGGATTTGATCCAATGACCAGGCTTGGACAGGGAGCTCTTTACCTCAAGTCCTGTCCGAGGGTCCCTAGTAGTAACGGCTATGGATGGAGAAAGGCAGCCATACCGTGTACCGTGCCTCTTTCCTGGGTCTAACTCGCTATAAAGTGCCGAGGGCAGCACTAACCATTGGGAGTTTACCTCTTATTTCTATACTTTCACCTCCACATTTGGTGCAAGGATCGCCACTCCAGCTAACGGGACACTGATGTCAGACCGTCAGACGCCTTTGTGGAACGGTGTGGCAGGCTATTTGGACTGGGTTGTTGGCTTTTGTTCCATCCCCACCCCGTGTGAGATGTTTAAAAAAGCCCACCCAAGGTATCCTGCAGGGGCCTTTTTCGCGTCACGTTTTTAGCCTATCTAGTTCCACGACTAGACGTTTTCACGGATTAGCAACACTAATTGATGCCTAGACTACTGACAATCTCAATTTCTGCAGTAATTCAACAAATTAAGGAAACCAGTTTAATATATACAAATCTCGCTTTTGTTGATTGAAATTTAAGTAAAAGATTTAGTATAATTAAGCAAATTATTCGTAACGAAGATGAATTGATTAACTAATTGAATAATCTGTTTTATTGACTCCTGTGTTGTCGTCAAGAGAATAAATGATTATGGAAAGTTTCAACTTGAACCGAGTATTGGAAGCGTAAAAAATAAATAAAGAAAACATATTGGATCGGCCCGCGATGCGCCTATTTGAGCATTTTTGAGGCCTTTTCAAAAACGATTCCGTCACAAGATTGTAATACGATTCTTCTTTCTTTATTATAATTGACGAAACTAAAATTTGAGTCTAAGCATCTTGGAGCCCTAGGCTCATGGGAACTCGCTCCATCTGCCTATCTGTATAAATTTCTGTCCTGATTAGCTCCAAGCATATGTTAATTGTTTGCATCCCTATTACCTCCAGTAGGTATATTCTTATCACCAGACAAGCTAAATCTGAGCACACAGAAGAAATGCTCTAATATTCCTTCTTTGTATCACATCCGCCGTGAAAACAGCCCCTTGAAGAATGGTTTGTTGGTAGTGACATGTTTATTGAGGCTCTAATCCAGTGATTCCCAAAGTGGTCCATATGGACCCCCAGGGGTCCACGAGGACTTCCAGGGGGTCCACGAAAGAGAAAATAAGAATTGTGGGTCCATTACATCCATACGGGGGTCCAAGAGAGTGAATCTCATTTAAGAAGGAATGGAGTTTAATATATATCTCACATTAAAGGAATCACCTATTATATCATAAAAATATATATTATTTATACTTTATTATAGCTAGGCCATTAAATATATGGTATGTTATAGAAATGAAAAACATATTTTAAATTTTAATACCTCATTTAAATAGCTCAATTCGGTCTAGAGATAACTAATATTTAACATGGATGAATCTAAATATAAAATAAACGGTGGTGTTAAAATTCAAAACACAATTTCTTCTTTTCTCGTCGAACTTATATTGCCTATGTGCATGGGCACCCGCAGGGGGGTGCAAGGGGGTGCACTTGCACCCCCCTGGATTCTGAGTAGCCAAATTAGAGCCATTTTTTTTCACTATCAAATCAATTAATTTCTAAGTAGCAACTGAACAAGTAGTGCTTCCATTGGTTAATGTAGTAGTAGAAATAAGTAGATAAGGAATGGATGGCCAACCATGTATGTGCGCGCCTCTGAATTCCGAGTAACCACATTTAAGCCTTTTTTTTAAATAATGAAATAAATCTTCCAGGTCTGTTTTTTTTTTCTACGTAGATGTAGATTCAGTCAGAATCCAGGGGGTGCAAGTGCACTACCATGTACCCCCCTACGGATGCTCGTGCATTATTAATGCAAGAATTTAATAAATTAATTTTCAGGAAAATTTGGTCTTCTAAATCTAAATTTAAAAGCCTATCATTACAATATTATTAAGTGTAGTAATTTAAAAAGTAGTACCTCCACTGAAAAACAGTTGTAAAGTAAAGATATGCTATTATTGTAACTAGAATAGGCAAATCTGTAGTTCATGTTCGACCATGTATGATTTTTTATAGGCTTGCTATTCTTTGCACTATGAAGGGTGTCTAATATTCTATAGCATGTTAGTCGTGACTTTTTTTCTATATTTACACATAGCTATAATTATTAGGAATGCCACAAGGTCGACTTTCACAAAACATTCTGTGTTGTGATTTAACAGAAGGCATGAGATCCGCTGGTCGTCCACTGCTGAGGTATACTGCTGTATGCAAACGTGACATAAAGCTCTTCAAAAAAATCGACACCAACAGCTGGGAAAAAGTGGTACTGGATACTTTGGATAGATCCACATAAAGAGCGATCATTTAAGGAAAGTCCTGGATTGCAGATGCCAGACACAATAGTAGTAGAAAGAAGGTTGAAAGTATAAAGGATTTGCTTCCTTAGTCACACAAGAGGTTGCAAAGGGAAAAAATCGTCTTGAGACGTAAAATGCTACAATTTTTTTTTTATTTAGATAAGGTCGAAAAAACATTTTTTTTTTCGATGAGATAAATGCTAGATAGTTGCGGTCGGTATTAGCGCTCGATAAAACAGCGGCTTAAACATGTGCACCAGTTTACAATAGAAGAGATACAGGAATGTCATTCGAGTCAAAACGTTGATTTGGATCAACGGAGTACTGGCAGCAGCAAGAGCCCAAAAACTACAAGCTGCAGCATCATGAATTAACTGCGTTTTTTGGGTATTTTAGTGATGAAAATGCAGATATCTCAGGCACTGAGCAGATGTCTTTGAGTGTTCTGTTTGTAGATTGCGATTCTATTCGACCTAATTAGTTTAGTTCCTGTGGTTCAGAGAGACATGCTACATGTGTCTAACGGCATTGTACAGTCTAGACATGGACAAACTACTCGGCCAAGGCTGCCCGTGATGGCTAGAAATCTCCTTCCGAATCAGTACCTAGAAATATCGTTGGTGCTATATTTAGCTCTTTGTGTGAGACACAATGAACTGAAAAATACGAATCTATTCAAGCTTATAGTCTCAACTTTGAGATCTTTTACAGTTTGGCGGATCTTAAAATAACGACTGCAAGTGAACCAGATAAACTGCACATGTTTAGTAAATGATGAGTGCTTGCACCCCCCTGTAAAAAATCTGCGGGCGCCCATGCCTATGTGTCTTTTATTTAACAACATTTTATGTAATGACACCATGAAACGACCTAAGCTGGAGGATCGTTGGAGACAAAGCCACCCTGATAAGATTTGAAAAACTATTCAAAACTTCATGGTAAATTTGAGATATGACATACAATTGACAAAATGTTTGTTTTCAAATTTTAAGGAAAATATAATGGTTTGCTGTGTCTTAAAATATCTTGCAAAATTATGAAAATGATATACAATTGGTGAAAAAAATGAATGATTTAGCCAGCCGTTGAAGTTTTTAAAACTATTTTGTACACAAACCTGCATCTGATATTTGCTAAGAATTCTTCTAAGCAACAAATAGTTCAAGGGTCTATATATGAACCGAGTTGTGCCTGTCATGAAGCATTTTTGGGCACATGTTCGTTTAGTTATGGACAAAGAAATTCACGACAAAAATTCGTTTTGTGAAAACTGATAATTGACACTAAAATCGAAAAAATTAGAATGTTTTGAAGGAATCTTTCGAAGAAAAAGCATACCCTGTAACTATTAAATCAGTAGCAACAAATGAAGCCGTAGTAGATCCTCATTGCAGATATATCTTCAATTTGTTATCAACGCAGTTATGAGAAACTAAATACGCAATTACTTGCTCAAGTGTGAAGAGAACATGACAAGAACATTCATCAGTTGAATCACAAAGAACCAGGAGAGGACCAAATTACAACAGAACTAATTCTCAGCACAAAGGAGTGCGTGATGTATGAGTGAAAAATTGTTTTATTTAATTTAAAAACTATATTTGCATAGTGTAGTTTTGTCTAGTTATAACTTTAACAAAAAGAAATATAGACTGTACGCGTTAAGTATTTGAAATTGAACTTCATTACTTCCTTGTCAAGCTAGAGAGTGTTAATGTGCCATTTTTTATGATGCAGTTCTCCTATTTCTTCTCTGTGGTTCTCATAGAGCTCATTGGTTATAATGATCTTAATTTTTAAATTATTTTTTCTCCATTGGGCCATTCAATGAGATTCCATCTCTTTTGTTTGTGGTGGCTTTCTGAGAACAATCCATGAAAACTCTGTAAGGGCAATGGTATTGTAGAACAGTTCATTAAATTCTTGAGCTCTGTTGGAATATAACTAAATATTTCTTTCTTCTAATGTAAGAATTTGCAAACAACATATTTCTCTATACAGCTGGCCGAGTCTACCTTGTTTGGTAATGATGTATTTTTTTATTCAAATTATTATGGCTCTAGAAATCCACGAAAAACAGCACTTTGTAAAACCTTTTAACTAAAACAACAAATCTCAATATGAAAAATAATCTCCCTAGCAATGGAAGTGGAGCTTGCAAACCTTTTAAAACAAAAAGTTTCCAATGTGTTTAGTGATAGTTTACAATACATATTAACTGTTACATAATGGATTTAAATTTATTTTATTAAAAATAAATCTATTGCAAAAAGTATAAATTTAATTTATAATGCAGTTTTAAATCACTTTTTCACTCCCCATGTCTCTGGTTAGAAATTATCTATATAATATTCCTCAAAGTAATAGAAAAAAGTATCTAGGTCAAACGAGCAACAACGCACAAGTCTATTTTTAGCTCCATTAATCATTTTTTAACACAATCGCTTTACTTATTTTATATATTGCGAAAAATTAGAACCATATTTAAAACTCGAATTATTTATGTATTTAATAGTCGAAGAAAAAAGTTTTCTGGAGCGCAAATACTCTATAATTCTTTAGAACAAAATCCATTGACTTGCAAAAGACCTTTAATACGAGTATATGTGAACAATTGTGGTGGAAAAAAAAAAAGCATTAGCAAGGTTAGAGAGACAAAATGACTATATTTTAAAATGTTAAAAATGTGTTTGATTTCTTTTAAAGCAATAGCTTAACAGACAAATAATTATAGGGATGTTAAATCGACAGGATGGCGCAGGGAATCTGTTGTAAGTAATAAAATGGCTTAATTTATAATTTTTTACACTTTAAATTAGAGCGGGTCCTATACAATTGCGGGTCCTATGAAATGCGGGCCCCACTGCGGTCGTTATAAATGACTATATTTTGTTAAAAATGTGTTTGATTTCTTTTAAAGCAATAGCTTAACAGACAAATAATTGTAGGGATGTTAAATCGACAGGATGGCGCGGGGAATCTGTTGTAAGTAATAAAATGGCTTAATTTAATAATTTTTACACTTTAAATTAGAGCGGGTCCTATAAAATTGCGGGTCCTATGAAATGCGGGCCCCACTGCGGTCGCCGGCCCTGGTAAATAGCGGCGTATTCTATGCCGCCGGTCAACTAGTGTTAATAAAATGTGTAATTTGAAATTGATGAATTTTAAAAAATTCAATATAACTTAAACAGGGGGTCCACGGAAAACCAGAAAACGTGTCAATGGGTCCACGAGACAAAAAAGTTTGGGAACCACTGCTCTAGTCCATCCCCGCCAGTGCAATGAACTCGGTCCTACACTCCAATAGAGGTTCTGTTTTGCATTTCTGTTTCGCCATTGCATATTCGTCTCCATTAACGACCGTTGCAACGCGATCGCCACGTTGATGCTGTGACGCTCTGGTACAGTTTTTAAATATCGTAGCCATTTAACAATTTTATTTTGTTTTGCCACAAAGCAAAATGCTACAAAGGCTGTCAAAGAGTCCGAAGATTAGTGAAGAATAGATTCTTTCATGTGATGGCTCAGCCCCAGCTGTGACCTACATATTTTGCAACGACCAGAGCAAGCAATAATAACAATATGCACACGACAAAGATGATTTTTATCATTGAAAGCTCTAATGGGAATATGTTTAGGCCAATACTTATTGAATCACACATCATCATTTCATATTATGTTAATAGTTAAAGTAAAAGTTCCCCTTTCAGACCTTGAGGTCTATAGGGCAGATGATGTAAAGGTCATCTGATTCTGTGGCCTACGGTTAACGAGGGTGTCATGTGGTCAGCACAACGACCAACCGCCTTTACTTTTCCCGAACTAATGTCAGGTACCCATTAGAACTGGGTGGACTCAGAGGCGCCCAAGGATCCAGAAATAAAAATCCCAGTCTTCACCAGGATTCGAACCCGGGACCCCCGGTTCAGAAGCCAAGCGCTTTACCGCTCAGCCACCGCGCCTCCTAGGCTCCTATTATGTTAATAGTTTTTCATTTTTATAGTCTAAATAAAGCAATCAGTATTGTCGTCTTCTTTATTTTTATGCAATAGGCTTATGTGATTTTGAATATATTTAAAATAGCAAATACTTTTACATTTAATACAGATCATTTTATTTTCACCTAGATTTCACATGATCATGGGAGAAAATCAATTTGAAAATATGTTGCACTAAACAGTTGAACTCTTATTAGGATGTCATTAGGTTTGCAATATTATATGATCATTTAACGAATGAAGAATATAATTATTTGAAGTTTAGATAGATAGATAGATAGATAGATAGATAGATAGATAGATAGATAGATAGATAGATAGATTTTGAGATTTAAATCTTTTCTTTCCTCAGATTCCATGTGTAGATAATAATGTGGCCATCTCCTGGTTTTAAAGCTATGGCTTTTGTGCTTCATTTGATCGTATTTTTTCTGGTTCTTTTTCTAATTCTTTCTGCTCCAACAAATCAGGAGAAAGCCCAAAATGAAAGCGAGCAAAACGTTTTGGATTTCAAAAAATTCGGAAATGGTTCAAAAGAGAGACCAAGCCATAGCATAATCGACAACCTAACAATGTGTGAACGTAGCATTAATTTAAACCAAACATTAAATGAACGATGCATATGTTTAAGCCAAGAATTGTGTTTGGAATTGAATACAGTAACAAATGACAGTTTAAATGAACCTTATATGAAAGCAGTTAGTTTACTTGAATACTTAGAACAAAATTTGAAGTCATTAGTCCCATTGAAAGCTGTTGAAATAGACCTGTCGCATAACAACAGAGTCAATGGAAGATCTTGCCATAACAATGGGGCAATAAAGACTCGGAGAACAGTTTGTCATTCTCCGTTGCCTACAAGAGGTTTTACAATCGAGCGTTTTCATGATAGAAACAGTCTTAGAGCAAACATAACTTATGAATATAGTTACCATGATAAAATGACCCAAACTGTAGCAAAGGTCGTAATGTATTTACTTACAATTTTGATGATTAGTCGACGAAAAGGTTTTAAAGTTGAATTTTCTGAAAACAAAAATCCAAGTCTAGTTTCTTTCACTTCTCACGATAAGTTTGTAGATCTAAATATTTCTTCAATGCTCAAGTCTTACATAGACCAGAAGAAAGACATTTCTAGCATATTGAAAGACTCAGACACATCCTTGTTGTTTGCTTTGAAAACTGGTGCTTTTTCCTATTTAAGGAATTGTTTTGCCTACCCAGTATTTAACATGGCTAGATTGGCTTCATACCGCCACGTAGATTCAGCCCAAAGTCCCATTTCATTTGTTGAGCTGTCAGAAGCAGGATTTCGCTACTCTGGACAAGAAAGTATTGTCTGTGAGAGTTGTCTCAAGTCCAATTATCTAACGTCAGTTGTTAGCAGTCCTTCTAACGCTGTGTATCATAATCAGGGATGCGTCAGAATTCAGAGTGAAACATCCATTGAAGAATCACCTGATAGAGGTGCCGCATGTATAGGTCCAATGGCAACAAACCTGCAAGAAAATGCTTCGTCCTTTATATCAAGTAGTGAAGATGTCCAAGCAGATTTATTACCAACAGGTAATACTATATGATATTTAGGCCTATAACATAAATGCAATAGCATGTTCCAGTACATCTCGAGACTTGTAAAGGCTAATAACTAGCGTAGTTTGTAAATTATTATGTAGTATTAAACTACAAGTTACCAAGTAACTTTTTTTATAAACTAATTTATAGTTATCTTTATTAGAAATCAGAAAAACATTTTGGAAAAACACCCTCTTGTTATATTTCTTTTATTAGACTGTTACTAATTGAATTTATCATACATAACCAATTCGTTCTAAACAAAAAACACAGGCATGAAACGGACAATTTTAGTTCAAGACATTTTCTACACGGTTATTAGATATGAGATCATTTTAACTAAAAAAATATTGTCATATTTGGTTGTAGGATAGTCAAATGGTTTTTCTGATTTAGAGCCTGGAACATGCGTATTTTTCTAAAGTTATTTTTTTTTTAATTTATGCTTAACATATCAATGATTTAGAAATCCGCTCAATTTAAATGTTACTGGGTGCTTTTGTTATAATAAAAATGTATTTCATTTTAACTGTATTTTTATTATTATTGTTCTAGTAGTGATCTACTTCCAAGAACTTGCAAATGAGGTACAAGAATATAGTTTCAATGTTCCTAGATCAAGTAAGTTATGACTATAACTTTTTAGTACTAACGAATAGCAATTCAATGGCCGGAGGATCTGTGAATACTGAGTGATTTCACTTAATTAGGAGTTAAGTTTTACAAAACTTCTATCAACTCACTATGTCTGTCTGTATAATGTCTGTCCGTCTGATAGGGTTAGTACACGTTATTTCTCGCACTTCCCATTCTTCAATTCTTTGTTTGTTTTGAGCAATTATGCCTTGTCCCTTTATATAATAAAAATATTTGTTATATTTTTGTTTTGTTTATCGTCTCTAATTGATACAAGTTACCATATTAATGTTTTATATTGTCCTATCAGTATTTTCATACATGAAATCATTCCATTAAAATGATGAGATTCCTATTTGAGAAATGACATCTAATTTATTTGTTGAACTAAGTACAAAACCGAATCGTTCGAGTTCTCCTGTTGTCAAGTTTTGTCAAACAATTTTCTTCATGCTTCAAAGATTATTTCTTTATAAATTGTATGCTTTTGTTCTAACGGTGTATTTAATCTTTAATTAAAGCTAGGCTTTTATGGAAACATAATTTTTTTGTAATAAAATATTTCTTTCTTTGCAGTTAACACTGATCTATTTAGAAATCAGTTTTCAAGAAATGCTTGTAACAGAGATAGTGCAGCCCATGCTAAATATTTTCCACTAGAGTCATTAAACATTCAAAGTCTGCCTCGAGGACACCAGGATAAATTGGTCTTTCAATTAGTAAAAATCCTGGCCAAACTTACAGTGAAAATAGAATGCACAGAGAACAACACTTGTGGCAGTGGTTATATAGTGAACTACGCCTGTAAAGAACTTTCCACAAAAGAACTCCAAGCTTTACCATCGTTAAACGGGAAACTTGGAGACCTGGTGCATCAACAAAAGTTGGGAGTTATTTATGTCCAGACCACAAGTCACGTGGTATTGGATGGCCAGGGTGTGGTTAGGGATACAGAAGTAACTCTGTCTCTTGATAATAATATTCACAAGAATGTCAAGCTAAGTGGGAAAAGTGTATTGTTCCACGGCAAAAAGGGGATATTCCAATCTATTTTAATTTGTCTGACACCAGATTTGAATATTACTACGACATTAAATAAATTGCAGAATGATTTAATAGATCATGTTAAAAGAATACCGAATAGCCTGAAAGAATCAATGTCGCAATCAGTTTATGTGATTAGCCATCCACACGGGGAAGAAAAAATGTTGTCCTTTGGGAAGGCCTTACTCAGGAACTACATTATTTTTAGCAACAATGAGAGAGGAGATTGTTTGGTGGAACTCAGTGATCAGCTGAAAACATTCGGTGAGTTTTGTAAGCTATTTTACTCATTCAATATGATTGGAATGTTTTAAACATATATAACGACAAATATATTTATTTACAAAGCTTATATCAACTCACTTTATCTGTCTGTAAGGTTAAAAGTTTGAACATGATTTTTCTTCCACCCAAGACTCAATAAAGAAAAATTAATCAATTAGTTTATTAACTATTGGTGACTAATTAGTTATTTAGTTTGGTATCTTGAACAAGGGAAAGAAATCATATATGACAAATGTGGTGGCATACGTTGAATTAGTGCCCTTGGCGACTCTTGACCCCCCTGAGGGAACTTTTTTTTTAAACATTTCAAAACGATCATGTAAACAGTCACCAAGATATCCCCTTCTTTTCTCTCCCTTTCACAGCTGGTTCATACAAGTGATAGGATCATAGAGCATTGAGAAAGCTAAAAGCTAGGATGCCCCTGACTCTAACTCTAAAGGGTATCAGTGTAAGGTAAAGGCGGTAGTGCTGGCCGCATGCCACCCTTGTTAAGAAACAAATAAGCCCTACATTATCTTCCCAAAAGATCACAAAATATCATTTACTAAATGTTCTTTGATCTTATATCCATTTATATTGTTTAACTTTAAAAACAAACACATATATCAGATACTGGGAAGTGTAGGCCTACTGGGATAGTGGGAAGCGTGGTCGAGAGGCTAAGTGCGCTTGAACTTGGCTTGGCTTGGCTACCTAGAAGGGGGCCCGAGGTTCGACAGTGTTTACTGAGCGCCTAAAGGCAGCACGGAAAACCAACTCCTAGATACCCCCTCCCCCCACTGGGCCACAAATGAGATTGGACCAAAGCGCTCTGAGCATGCTCTAAGCATGAAAGTAGCGATATATAAAATCTATAATAATAATAATAATACTAAATAGGGATTGAACTAACTTGAGTCCTTTGAAACTAATGTATAAACATTTGAAAAGTCTCATCACTCTCATGTCTATGTTGAGTTTATATTTTACATTAGATTTAATATTTTAGTTGCAATCAGGTTATAGAAATTGTGTCGTTCTACATAGTGAACTAGGGAACGTATTGATGCAGTGCTAGGATACAGCTATTCTTCAATAAAATCGTGTTGATAATGTTTTATTTCCATTCTATCATCCATCCATCCCAGTGGCACTACCGCCCATGGAGGGCTCTGGCCTGGTTTAACACATCCTTCCATTTAGATCTCTCCTGGGCATTTCGTCTCCACGTCCTAACCCCAAGCTCTTGCAGATCTGCCTCCACATCATCAATCCATCGGATTCTGGGGATGCCTTTGGGTCGCCTGCCTTTTGGTTTTTGCCTCAATTGCCTGTATACAATTTTCGCTCCTCTGTTATCTGAGATTCTTTCCAGGTGACCTGTCTGTTCTTCATTTCCATACTATTCTAATTGATATAGTTTTCGCCATCCAATTTTTTTTCTTGTCAATAAATATTCTTCATTTAGGCACGTTGGCTAAATGGCAAAGTCCTTAGCTTCCGAACCAAGGCGTCCCGGGTTTGAATCCTTTTGAAGACTGTGGTTTTTAATTTCGGGATCTTAAGGGTGCCTTAGAGCCCACCCAGTTCTAATAGGATTCCTGACATTAGCTGGGAAAAGGTTAAGGTGGCTGGTCGATGTGCTGGCCACATGACACCCTCGTTAACAGTAGCCCACAGTAACAGATGACCTTTACATCATCTGCCTTATAGATCGCAAGGTTTGGAAAGGGGGTCGTGTATAAATATTCTTTAGAATGGTGGAAATAATATGGGCCTAAGGCATAGTTATACCAAGAATAAGAAAGGTATACTGGGAACATTTTTA
>JADKLZ010010206.1:285-15443 GCA_021533235.1 Biomphalaria straminea | reverse complement strand
TGAGAATGATTGTCTTGTGACTCTGTCTATCCGTCGTTTACTTTGCCGTGACATGCCGTCTATTCAATATCCATTTTTCTACAAGCCCAAGCCATGTTCTTCTCTTATCATGTAGGCTTGCCCGGATTTTGCAACGTCTTTCGTCTGTCTGACTGCGTAACTACTTTTAACGCCCGTAAACGCAATACACAATATATTTATTTAGAATGCAGATTATTTGAAGGGCCAATGTCATTGGTCAACCGTGTAACATTTCGGGACACCGAGTCACATGCTGAATCTTCACAAATTCTGAATGTGTTTTGGTCGTCACAGGTATGGAAACTTCCAGACTTCCTACAGCCCAATAGTCCTGTTTTACATCAGCTTCGTCTAGTTAAGAGACGATGGTTTTTAAAGCACCTATGTAAAGAAATTAATGTTTAGCCTAGTGAGTAGAAAGTCAATTGTTATGGCTGCCTAGTCGAGCGGTTTGCGTGCTGGACTGTGCTTTGGATTTATCTATGGTCCCGGTTTCGGGCCCTGCCCGCTCCCATCCATCTTCAACTCTGAAGGAACATCCGAATTACGCGACACAAAAAAATCTCAAGCTCGGTTTCTGTGTTTAAATCATAACGTTATCAAATAATTAGAAAACATGGTCTTCTTCTTTACTTATAGTATATAGGTATCAATTTAAACCCAAAAGTCTATGTCTGGCAATCAGCAGGTTTAAAAAAACAATTTACTTATACTATTAATTCAAGTATTTTAACTAGGAAGTATTTATTGCAATATTAAAGAAATAAATAACACAAGGACCAATGCAAAAGCGAATATTATACATTATATTGAACTTCTTCATAATGAGTAGGTTTACAAATAGTTATTCACTTTACTGTTATTAAAAATAAAAAAAAAATCTAACATGTTAGATTTAAATAAAACGCCGCAATAACAATTAAAGAGTTTCTTCCCTTTAGGCCTACACCAGTAATAAGATTGAGGTGCATCTTTTATTTTATTCGGACACTAAACATAGAATTAGAATTTAAGAAAAAGAACGAAATAATGTAATAGTGATAATGTGATGCATTTAAACTCTAATAATCAACACATTCCCTTACATAACAGGTTTGGGCCCTTTTTGGTCGTGGGACCGGGCGCAATGAACCCCTTCGCGCCATGGTTGCCATGCCACTGTTGGTGCTATGTCTGGGTATAAATCCGAGACCATCCTTACGACTTTCCAGGGAAATACCAGACGATAAAGCAGCCATTTCAGTGAAAGACACTATCCCACGATAAATGTAATTATCGCTATATCTTAAAAATGTGTGTTAGGCCTATAAACCTCCTCCCCAAGACAGGCCACGATTGGTCATTAGTCATGGGACAAGGCGATATGAAACCCCTACGCGCCATGTAATATATTTACAGTTGAAAAGGCCTTAAGCTATTTGAGATATGGGGGCCCATATAATTCCAGATATTGTTTGTAACTACTAAGTATTTCATGGAGGCCCTAAGCTAGAACTTATGTTGCATAGAGGGGCACTGGACCCATGGCTGTTTCACCAACTGGTGTGGGCCCCTAAAGGGTCTTGGGCCCGGGTTCATTGAACCCCTTCGCGCCATGGATGCTACGCCACTGCTCACAGGTTGGGAACCCCTGCCCTAGGAAAAGTGAAAAGTGTTGCCTTAAAGAAATTAGAGAAAAAAAAAGTTAAGACCGAAAAATATTCAATGAAGTAAAAGCCTTCCTGTATCTCTATCTAAATCAACAAATACGTTAAATTCATTTTTACTATAAGCAATACCATACAATCAACATTTCATCGAAGGAAAGAAACAATGGTATTTTACTAAATCTAACATATATATTTTACTATCACAACTAGATCATCTTTTCAATTGTGTAAACTATATCCATGTAGATGCCTGAAAATGACATCCATTGAGCAGGAGGGGCTGTGGCTGGGTGATAGAGAGCTTGTCTTGCGAACCACTGGATCTTGGGTTTGAATCCTTGTGAAGACTGGGATTTTGTATTTATTTTTCTTATGATATCATAGTTTCTGCCTTTGACTTCAAGCATCTTCCATTTTATAAACAGTTATCTTTTCCTTTCTAGAGTGACTTTAGAGTCCTTTTCCTTCCGTCATTGCAGATTAACAAACAAATAAAAAATATTCCAAAACGAGGAGACTAGATCTACAACTATATTACGTGGTTTAAAGATACAAAATTATTTGATCCGCAGTTTTTAAAAATGCTGGCACATTTATACTAATAAATGAGTAACATAAAAAAAGATTTAAAAAAAATCTTTGACATCTAATCACCTTCACATTTAAACACTATATTTCCAGTACATTGCAATAGATCAAAAAAAAAAATAATTATGCACCGTAAGTGCTAAGACATAGGTAGTTAAAGTTATCTTTAACAATATTATAAATATTAATTTTTATGCATAAATTAATCATGTTTATACTGTTAGTTAATACAATTTATATTATGTCCCTTGACAGTTAACTACAAGTTTTAAAACACAATATGTAATATATTAAATATATTAATAACTATAATAAAAATAATATTGTTATATAATGACATGTGTTTGTAACTGTAAACAACCAGGAAAAGTTAACAAAGGGAGTCTAGGCATGAAATTACAATAGTTATGAATCTAATCACATGCAACCCACAGTATGCCATTGTCAGACTTCCTGGTAGAAGAGAAGAGCGGTGTCACTGCGACATATAGCCCCCGAATCCAAGAGAGGGAGAATCGGTGGTGTACTAACATACGAACATGAAGACCTTGAGATGGGTACCAGCCCTATCACAAAGTTGCAGCTGCCTCTGACCATGTGACTATGGAACCAATGGCTACTCCAAGCTAGTAATCCCTTTTCCCAAAGAAATACATAAATTTCTAAGAAAGTCGTTAGAGCCGTTTTTGAGATCCGTGTCAAGGTTCCATTCGTTTCAATTTGTTTCCGTCTGATTTTACATATGAATGTGCAAGCTGAATAGAGGAATAGTAAAAAAAATGTTATTCAGCCCTAGGGATCACTTTTCATTGAGAGAAAATAACGAATTAAATAGATCGAAACATTTGACAGTCTTGATCAGGGCCCGAACTTTGGAACCGCTGACTGGACAAGTCCACCTAGCAAGCGTCACATGTATAAACAACAATTATATATATATATAATAATATATAATTGAAGCTAGGTGCTATGTTAATGAATGGTACATGTTCATATATATATATATATGAACATGTACCATTCATTAACATAGCACCTAGCTGCACGTAGGTATTGGGTTATTCAGAACACCAAACATAATTGGTATGGTGTAAGAAAGACAACCGAATATTTACTTTTGTCACATCTCTTGATTATTTCCCCCCTTTGTTTTTTTAAATAACTTTGCTTCTTTAAACTTTTGTATGATTAATATGCCTATGTAAGGCGACTCTTCTCTAATTTTAATATTCTAAATAAGATCAATAGTAACTTTCTTATGTGTTTGTATAAAACACCGAGTGAGTTTATAACTTATTTCTGCTCCCATTAGAGCCTTACAAGAAGTAAGAAGAATGCAGCAGATTATTATATAAACCATTTCTAATTAGTGAACAATGTAAAAGTATGACCATGTACTCATTTTCATCCAAGTAAAAAGGATTGAATTGAATTATATTTTACCATACAATTTCTAGCACATCAATTCTTTCTCTCATTCGTTATCATAAATGTAAGGGCGGTAACTCGTGCAGAAAAAAATATATTTCAATTATTTGAGTTATTTCCCTTTTACTGCAAAATTGTACTTGGCACACTTTTAATTCCTTAACGTAGTGATGCCCAAATATTACGACCCGCGTGCCAGATCGGCCCCACGACGTGTTTCCATCCGCCCATCCCCTTCCCTCAAAAAAAAAAAAAAAATCAAAATGTATCTTTACCTACGTTAGGGCCCTCACTTTCTTTCTACTGGATTACTACCAAAGTATTTGTGCGTTCATTGGACTATAAAATCTACTAGGAAAAGTGAACGGATCTTGACTTTACTGTAGAACATGATATAATTGCTAGACATCATGTTTGTTTTTTATAAAGAGAGTTTGGCTGCTTTAAAAAAAAGAACAACAAAATATAAACAGAATTTACTCCACTTAATGAAGTGTATAGAAAAAATTCAAATACACCAATAATTCAATGTATGTAGGCTACTAGATTCTCGGATTTGAAATACAAAGTTTCAGGTCAATTAAGTTTTTGTACCATTTCCATCATGTGGCTGGCGACACAAGTGCTCGAAATTAAAGTGGTCCGAAGATTAGGTTGGGCATCACTGGTCTAGATGCACTTCTTATGGCCCGACAGTTACGCTGGACAGGTCATGTTTCCTGTTTGGTTTCCTTATTAAAGAGCTGCTAATATGTTTGTACTATGTGTGGCTGTTTAATTTTGTACTAAGGCGTTAGGATCTCTATAACAAAAAGTTCAAATAAAATCGAAATAGTTGCACCAGAGAGATTTTGTTTTCCGAAAACATTATTTTGATTTGATTTTAGGCACATCGGCACAGTATTTAGTACCTTACATCAAGCATTCCTTTAAAAGAGTTTTTTTGAAAGCAGTTTACTTCCCGTCTTTGCAGCGTGTGTTGTACAATTCCATTTTTAAAATATCGTCATTATTCTCAAAAGTAGATGTAGTGACTACTTTTTGGTTTACTGAATATTTAATTTTCTTTGTAAAATTAAGTCAACATTTTCCCATTCAATATAAATATGACTGACCCAAAGGGGCCGCCTACAAGATTTGTGTAACAAAAACTCCCTATATCTTCTTGTTATATTTTTAATTTTGCTATCAAAGACTTTTGCTATGATTACAGTTACATGTGCGTTAATAGCAATATATTAAATTAAAAACATAACTATAAAAGTAGGGACCTGCGAATATTCGATTCGAATATACAAAAGAATATTCGAATTCGATTCGAAATTATTTTTAATTAATTATTATTATATTATTATTATAATAATTATTATTAATTATTATATTAATTAATTATTATTTTTAATAAAAATTTTGAAATTGAAGTTTTATTTTACACTTGTTGGTTGTCAAGTTTTTCAAGAATATTCGATTTGAAAAAAATTTCCTGATTTGCAGGTCCCTATATAAAAGTGCTCGCTTTTCAAAACAGCTTTAAATATTTTTTGTTATTTGAACAGGCCACAGCAGATATTTATGGGCCTACATTCGGTATTGTCATTATGCTACGTAAATGGATGTTCAATTTCTTCAAAATTATATAAGGAAGATACACATTGAAAATTTGGGTTTTATTCAAAAAGTACAAGTTTAAACATTTTTTTTTTGTTTTAAATAGATAAATCGTATAATTTTTTAAATTCATTTTTATATGTAGTGCTAAAAAGAATTTGTGGTATATACATTGAATGTTGGCTTTTAGAGCCAAGGGGCGATATTTTGAACTTCTTGTGGGCATTTCAGCCGCATTCCTTTGAAATAAACTTTTTTATTTTCTTTTTCTGTGTAAAAAAAATGAGAATCTGTACTACATATGATTTTGATTATATCTTGATATCATTCGTTGTTTTAATGAACAGAAATCGATTATTTTAAATAATTTTGTCCTATTAAAGTTTTATTATCATGCAGTTAAAAAAAAATTGAAATGTATTCATTCACATTTCATCTACAAAAAAATATTTAAAAACTCACAAGAAATGAAATTCATAAATGAAATTTAATATGATTTCATTAGGTACATCAGTCATAGTATTCCTATAAAAATATATACATAGCAGCATGTAATATAAAATATTATATTCATTTGTATTTAAAAAAACAAAAACAAAAAAATATTTGCATGGAAGGCACAGAAAGATTCACTAAGGTTAGCTGTGTACTTCATTGCTGAAACCTGTGAAAGACACAGAAACATTATGCAGAATGGTGTAACTGGTTTACAACCAATATTTATCTGCTTCACAAAAAAAAAAAATAAAAAAAAAATTATGAAGTGTGTAAGTTCACTATATAGCATGAAGAAAAAAAAAGGCTGAATATGTGGCCAAAATAAAAACTTAAATGAGCATTCTAATTTCAATCTTGCTCTTTTTGAACAAAATTTTTCAGTTTTGCAAGTGACAGACTAACAGCTTGACTAAACTGATATAGCGTACCAAGTAAAATGAAAACCTTTACTCAAGTAAACTGAAAATAGATTAACAAACATAAAAAAGACATCTTTCTAGCAGCAAGTCCAGAGGAAGATGATTGTTCTACTAGTCCACCCACGGCATAGCATACAGCCTTTATTCGGTGAAGGGTCAACACTTCTCGAAAGACAGTTGTCCGAATCTGGGTTTGGGCTTGGACAAACAACTGACTAAATGGAAAGAAGGAACTCTGGAGCAACATGCAATTGTCCATGACTAAAAACAGGTTTTGTAAGGCATATCTTTTCAAACGTTTGGCCTTGTGCTTTTTAAATTGCCATGGCAAAGGCTAACCTAACAGGGAATTGTCTGCGGGTAAAGGTAAAAGGCAAATTTGAGTCTGATGGAGCCAGGGATATTCGGGGATTAAGGACAATTAGTGAGGTAGCGATAGTTTGACACTCCAGTAGGTTGTGGTGAATGCTGTTAACAGTCTAGTGCCATTACAGATATATCTTGTTAGCATGAGGTTTCTAAAAAGCACGACGACTGAACCAATTTTAATTTTGAGTATATGCGGAGGCATCCCAGTAGGGGTAAGACTGTTGAGAAACTCTTTGGGGAATGAAACTTGATATGCGGGATCGTCTGTGACGATGGAGTCAACACTGGTGTTAAGTTTCAATACATGTTCATTCAGGTTCAGGGAATCTTCGTTCGTGACACTTAATATTGCCTGCGTGCTGAGTTGTTGCGAAGTGACAGTTGAGAAGTCGAGGTGGCCATACAGTTGTTGAAAGGGATCAGAATGAACAGGAAAGCAATGAGAAGGTATGTTACAGGTGTTCCATTTGTCCCGTCTCCGACTTCGAGAGGCCATTTTGCAAAATGTTGTTTGTCAGAAAGATCTCTAATATTTGTCTTCAGTGTAACAACATGCATTAGACGCCAAAAAGGTTGCTTGTTAATGCAACTGGCGACAGTGACAGCTAGGGAGCCATACAGAATGACGGAGAGTATTTGTCGGAAATCTCCACCCAATAGCAATTGTTTTTCCTCCGAATGGGTGCGTCTCACCTATGAGAGCAGGTAACAACCTGTCACCTGCATGGGATGCGTATGCATGTGTCATGTCCCATATGATCAATTTGGATTGCAGAATATGTTGCGCATCTTGTGAGATAGATTTGATACTGTTGAAGTAGCCGAGAGCTTCAATGGTATTTTAAACACTGAACATGGAGTACGCCCACCTGGTAACAATGTTGCAGATATTCCTGTAAATGCAACTGTTATAGGAATGTCTCCCCTGACTCTGATGCATCTTGAGAGTGTCAGTTGTTTTGAAGCATCACTGGCAATGTTCTCATTGAATTATTCTTTCACTGGAATGTTAAAATGAGTTAGAAGGTCTTTTGAACAAATGGTGCATTTAAAGACTTCTGAGGAATGTGTTTGTTCACCGGAATGGTTTTTTTTTTGAAGAGAAGAAATACAACACCAATAATATACAACCACCTTGAAATAAAAGGAAATAAAAACTTTTCATCTTTAGCTCTCATCCATAGATTCTCAATTTTTTGAAGGGATGGTATCATTGTGGTTTGGATCAATAAGGTTGTCCTTAATGTACCACTATAGGATGGCTGCAGACACCTTTGTTTATATTTGCTTTATTGGCACAAGCAGCTCATCGTCAGATACTCAGTTCAAACTCTCCTCAGTGCGATCAGGCACTTCAACTAGAAAACATTGTTTGTGAAAGTATTTCAACACTTTTAAGTATCCAGTGGTCTTCATGCCACTGACCCAGATATTTTTAATGAAAGTATTTCAACACCTCTAAAAATCCAGTAGTACCGTCATGTCATTGACCCTGATATTTTTCAATGAAAGTATTTTAACACCTCTAAGCATCCAGTGGTCTTCATGTCACTGACCCTGATTCATCAATCTCAACAACAATCAGATCTCCGTTTTCTGAAAGTCCATTTGGTCTGAAACAAAAACAGATTTGATAAAAGAAAATTATTTTTGGCAAGTGTAATGACAACTAAGGAATAAAATTAGCAATGTCCAAGTGATGCACAAATTGAGATGACTTCAAGAAACTAAATGAATATGATTGACTTGTTAATTGTTTGATGACTTTGTAACACTATCTTTTTAGAGTTTTTTTTTTTAAAGTCAGGTTTCTTTCGTATGGTACATATTTGTTTCTTTCAGGAGGAAGAAGGTGGTTCACTATTAAAACAGTTCTAAAGATATTGAAGTATTTATACTCTATTTTTTAAAATATTCCGAAATGAATTTCTGTGTCACTCCAAAAATGACGGAAATGACTCTTTCAATCTTTCAAGCCAATCTTATTTTCAATCTTTCAAGCCAATCTTATTTCTCAAATGCTTTTCCTGTTCAATACAATGAAAATGTCCCATAGATCACAAGGTCTGTAGGGAACACACACAAACAATGAAAATACAATATATGCCCTCAGTCACCACTTAAGGAAACATATTTGTGCTATTTGTTAATGAGTAGGGGAGGGAAGTTAATGGAAAGTTTCAAAGAAAAATAGGCTTATAAAATTATCAAGTAAAATGAAGCATAGACATTGCCAGGTGACCAAGTAGATCCTTGACAAAAAAAAAGTGTACGTATACACTCTCTTGAAGGATGTGTGATGAGGATGTTTGTATAAAAAGGTCCAGGACTCAATACATGTGATAAAAAAAAAAAAAGTAAAGTTCCCCTTTCAGACCTTGTGGTCTATAGGGCAGATGATGTAAAGGTCATCTTATTCTGTGGCCCACGGTTAACGAGGGTGTCATGTGGCCAGCACAATGACCAACCGCCTTTACTTTTCCCCAACTAATGTCAGGTACCCATTAGAGCTGGGTGGACACTAGGGCGCCCGAAAATCCCGAAATAAAATCCCAGCCTTCACCAGGATTTGAACCCGGGACATCCAGTACGGAAGCCAAGCGCTTTACCGCTCAGCCACCGCGCCCTCAATACATGTGATACATTTTTTTTAAATTGCCTTTATTTAGCCCACCTTTCATGTGATCTCTTTTGTTGACCAGTGGGGGAAGTGGCTATCTGGGAGAAGTTTCTATGCTGACTTTAGATGTTCATCAAACACTACTCTCCAAGAGTTGGGATTTGAACTCAAGCCCTCTAGTTCAGTAACCAAGCAGTTTTTCCCTCTCACCTACACATCCCAAATGGAAATTTAATAAAAACATTAGAGTTGAACTGTTCTAAACAAACTCCAAAGAGGATGCAGGAACACATTCAATCACATTTTTAAATTAATTATAATAATAGTGATGAAAAACTTTAAAAAAAAAAATACTTACAGAATAACAGTTCCACTTTGATTGATAAATTTTGATTTGAGACTGGATCTGATCTACCATAGCTATCTATAGCTTTCTCAAAATCAGGAAGTGTTCGTGATCTTATAACAGGCAGTTGGTAATAACTGATGTGATCATGTACAAGTAATCATTGGATATGACGACAAAGAGGCCACACTATAATTCATTGTGACACTCAGTCGGAAACGTCCATGAACAGGTATGGCTAGCTTGGAATAACAGCACCAGTTTCTCCACATTCTAGAACCCAGAAGATGATGAGGAAGAAATAAAATATCTTACATGCAGATCCACATGGGGACAAGAGCTCTTCAATGGATCCTCATTATTAACTGGCAAAAAACTGTTAACAAGTTGTTGTCCCTTGATTCGCTTATCAGCAATGTTGCTGCGTGGTTAGCCCAAGTTCATTCAAATAGGTGTAAAAAGGCATCAGCTGTTATCTAGTCCCAGCACTAATGTAAATCAGCCTTGTAAAAATTACAGTACACTTTTTGCCAGATTGTTAATAGATTGATAGGGTTTCTATAGGCCTTAGCCTCACCACTACTTAAAGAGTTAAAGAATTACTAAATAATTGAGCCAGTAGATATTGAGCTGAAATTTTTAAAAGTTAAGACTTTTACTTGATTGTTTACTGTATTACTTAATATCAAGCAATCAAATGGAATCCCTCTGGCTTCCTATCTTTTGGTATAAGCACACAATTCTTATAAATGAAGCATTGCTATGTGCACAGCCCATTCGGATAAGAAATATTAATGTTTTAATAGTATAGTTTCACAGCCTGTGATTTATTTCATCACTTACATTCTTAGCCTCCCAAATTTAAACTTAACTTTTGTCTCACACTTTTATTTTGTCCTCCTTTGTAAAGCTTTGTCCTCCTTTTTGTCCTACATTGGGAGGGCAGGCAAATGGTAACCCTATGAAATGAATGGAGTTGACATTCATGAGCTCCCTCATAGGTTGTAGAGAATACAAAGGAACCCAGCTCAGCTTCTATAGTGTAGGATAGAGCCCTTCGACAGACCCTCGCAGCATAGAAAAGAAAGCCTTAATGATCTCCCTTTCCATATCAGAGTTTATTCAGTGGCCCTCTAAAAGTGACCACTTCCGTGTCCTCCTGAACCCACTTGAAAAAGAACTGTTCTCCCATGACAGACTTATCCATAATAGCAATAGTGCTGCAGGGCTGATTAGAGTGTTAGTTGTGTCAGCTATTAACTAGAATAAAGATTTGTGTAATTCGGGCTTGTGGAAATTAGATTGTCAATGGATTGACAGGCTAATGTGTTTCTCATAGTCCTCAGCTGACCCACCACTTGATGTAGAGTCAAAACCAACGAATAAGAACCTTGAGCTCTGCTTTAAAACACAAAATGTCTTAATAACAGGAAGTACATTAAACTCCGTGAAATATACAATTGTAAAATATAGTAAAATCAACAATCCTTAATTTCTAGAGTTATTCTTAGAGCTAACTTTTGTCCTCTTCTAATTTTTCTATTCTATTCTCTTCGAGGAGTTTTTCATTTTGAAGAAAGTGAATATGTTCATCCGTCTCAGATACTTCTTTTTGTGAACAATGTTTCTTTAATTGCTGTAATAGCTCTTCATTCTTTTTTCTCTCTTTCAAATATAAATGTTTCATTTTGACGTACTGATTCACCCTAGCTTTAACACGAAATTCTTTTATTTCATTTTTCAACGCTGTAATCCTTAAACGTTGGCGTCTGATGGTCTGCTTTAGAGTTTTGATCAATTTTGGCTGAAAATTAGATTTGGATTTTAACGCTGCGACTGTTTTTCTGTATTTACATTTTTCATCCCTTCTAAAC
The DNA here is from genome assembly GCA_021533235.1 of Biomphalaria straminea. Classification (NCBI taxonomy): domain Eukaryota; kingdom Metazoa; phylum Mollusca; class Gastropoda; family Planorbidae; genus Biomphalaria; species Biomphalaria straminea. The sequence goes on along the minus strand of JADKLZ010010206.1, from coordinate 4,023 downwards.
TTGGACACCAAAGAGAGGCGTTTTTTCAATGTTTCCTCCCTTGGGGTCATCTTAACATTACCTCTGAGAGTATATGAACACACACTTGATTCTTCTGTTGGTGGGATCAGTGATCTTGGAGCCATGTCATCACCATCTCTGGAACAATTTGAACTTGCGCTTGGTACTTCTGCAGTTAAGGTTTGTGGAACTGAAGTTGCATTATTTATAGTACTCTCTGGCTTAGAGACTGTTGCGGTAGGCAACGGGTGAAATATTTCACTACATAGCTGATTTATTAAGGGCCAATTTTTGGAAAGGTTTGATTTATATTTATTCAAGGTGGTGCAAACCAAGTTCAAAATATGAAATTTTGTAACTGTGATTCCGAATAGCGAACTGACTTGCCGAGCAGTACTTGAAGGTGAGGATTGGTTTTGTAAGTAAACAAGCAGGACATGCCCTTTAAGGCATAATTTATCAGTGGCTGTGCCATCAGATCCTGATTGGGGCAAATCGCTATAATGTTCCTGGAGGTACTTGTAGATTTTTGTTTCCTCTGTTTTAATTATCATAAACCTCTTGACTTTCTTAGGCATGATGTCTGCAGCTGAAAATGTTTAAATTTATATTATAAAAATATATGTATAATAGAATAATAAATTATCAATATATATAAATTCATAATAATACATCTTAACTCTTATAAAATACAGGATTTACTTCAAAAAAGAAGATGATTACATCCTACTCATGTTCCTTGGTTAATCTAGTCAGGTATGTTAATCAATGACTTTAACTTCTTGATTTTCCTGACTCAGGCAACCCATTCTATGTTCTAATAGCACAAGGAGCACTAGCATGAATATGACCTAACATATAGAATAAGGAATTCACTTTTCTGAGTATTTTATTAGGTTTTTGTTTTATAAGATTATGGTTCAGTGTTTTGTGAATAAATGCTACTTTACTTTTTTAAAGTCTCCTATTCAGAAGGGTATATAATGATTTTATAAAGAGTGTTATTCTAATCAAATATAATATGAATATTTGTTTGATCTCACTGCTCTATTTTGTGTCAGTTCTAGTTTCTTAATGTTTTCTATATAATCTATTAATTACAGTCCTAATTATGTAGATTTTAAAAAAATTACTCACTTGTCTGTCAGTGCAATAAAATTTAACAGATTTATTTGGAGGTGTAGATTAGTTGTACAGTCGAATAGAACTTGTATTGAACAGTCTCATGTATCACCATGAACTATTTTGAGTTGAAGCAAGTGTTGTCCTTCTTTAAAAAAAATAACCAATGAGATCTAGAGAGAAATATTAGAAATGAAACAGATCAATGATTCACTTAAAAACAGAACATATGCAAGAAACCTGATCTAAAAACAATTAACTTTAACACATTTACACTAGATCTATTTTAACTAAATGATTCTAAAATTCTTTTTTAAATGAAATTTTTTTTTTCAAAGGAAAAGAGGGCTCACAGAATGTATTACATGATCTACCAACCAGCCTAATGAACAAAGGCCACCAGAAGTGACCATAGCTTGTATTGAAAATGTTTTTTTTAAAACAATTTTAATGTTAAAATAATATTTTTAGTAGGTTTGCTTGTAAATAAATGCAGAACTCTAGGAGATTGATTCCTTGTCGAAAGAATACCAATATTAATTCATTAAGTTGATTTTGATTTTAGGCACATCAGCACAATTTAGGCCATGTCGTGCCCGCAGTCCCTTAAGGACTACTCTACCTTTACAAAACAAGTGCCAAATCCTATAAATTAAATAATTAAAATCAAGGTCTGTTCATAGTTAAAATAGTAAAAGAAGTAAAAATTTTATAATTTGATAAAAATCTGGTGTAAATAGTACATGTCCACAAACTCACAAATTAGATCCTCGCAGACAACCCCACCTCCCGGAAAAAGCCCAGTACCTTCCCAGGGTCGACACTGTCGAACAGTGTTTGTAAGTCAATGGTTCTAAAATATTTTTCCCTGACATCCAGGTATCTGGGGCAGTCAATAAGGATATCTTCCACAGTGAGGCAAGAGTCACAACACTCACAAAGTTTGGGCTCCAATTCATTAAGTATACATCACATCAGTATTACGGTAGGCTTACTAAAGTGGGAAAGCGCTAAGCTATTGAACCGAGGGGGGATCTCAAATTCAAATTTTGGTGATGTGATTTCTAATGAGTACCTGACTTTAGTTGGGAAACGTAGTCATTTAGCTGACCACATGACACTTTGGTTGCAGACCACTGATACCAAAAAAAAAATGGGTACAATTTGTGCATCCAATGTCAAAAATTGTACATTTACGGTAGACCACAAATAGTTGATTCACATAGTAAAACGTATAATTAATCTATAGTTTGCATTACATTATTTTGAAAAAAAAAAATTAAAATATTTTTTGTTCTTTGAGTTATATCCCTTTGAAGTGTATTTTGAACATTAAAATAGTGTTTGATTCTTTTCGAGGATGAGATAGATAGATATCAAGTGTTCAAAAAATGATAGGCTATTTACCCTCAATTTTCATGTTTGGATAGCAAGGGACAGATCAAACAATTAATTGCATGCGCTTCCCTGCCTAATAAGAAGCATAATAGATTAAATAGATAAGATTTATAGATCTAGATTCTAGATCTAGGTTTTGTTGAGCTGATGCATCATTAGCATACAAAATAATACCCTTTACCCGTGACCTACTTCATTCTTCCCAAGAGACAAACCAAAGTGACGTTTTTTATACCAATGCGCTTTGATGGATGATGCACAATACTTGACAATAGGTTTGGTATTAGGAATTTACTAATTTCGCCATAACTATTTTTCGTCTTTCGAAAAAGGCAAGGCCAATTTAAAAAAATACAGAAGCAGTGATTAGTGAGTCCAGTGAGGTGTACAATATAAGTCAAAGTATCTTATTATTCTTAGGCACTTTTTAGAGTCTTAGCCTTAGTTTAGAGTTAAGACTAACAGTAACAGTAATGAGCAACACTAACAGTAACACTTCTATAATGGACCTCATTCAACAATTGATCAATTGTAAATAAACACATTTACTTCTAGCCGCGTCATAATATACATAAAATAGTGAAAAACATGTATCACGTGACAGCCTTAAGTACTGCATAATTTGTACAGAACATATAGAGAAAATGTTTGTTTACGTTTGGTGAATGAGGTCCATTAGAATACAGTTTAGTTAGTAGCAAGCTTGAACCTAAAGGCGAAGAAGCACGGGAGTAGCTTCTTTTGCAACTCTTGTCTTACTATTAATTATTAACTAACAACTTACTAATATATCTTATCTTATACAATACAGACGTTACTTCAAAAAAGAAGATGATTACGTCCTACGCATCATGCATTCAGTCATGCATATTAACCAATTGACTTAAATTCTGCCAAGCCACTGGTTTTCCTGGCTAGCTCTGGCAATCCATTCCATGCTCTTATAGCGCTAGGGTAGAAGGAGCTTTTGTACAAATTTGTCCTAGCATATGGGACAAGGAATGTGTGCTTTTTTTTTGTGTGTCTTTCTGAGTATTTTATTACATTTTGTTTTTGAATTTGAAGATTTTGGTTCAGTGTTTTATGTATAATCGCTACTTTACTTTTCGAGTCTTCTGACTTGAAGGCTTTCTAAATTTAGTGATTTTACTAAAGGTGTTACTCTAGTCAAATGTGAATATTGATTTGTTATGTATCTCACTGCTCTATTTTGTGTCT
>JADKLZ010010035.1:8830-20670 GCA_021533235.1 Biomphalaria straminea | reverse complement strand
AGTATAGATATGAACAAGAACTAACTAAAGTAAGTTGACTTGGGCTTGAAGTATAGATATTCTCATCCCACCTAATAACTAACAGAATCTTGTTCAATTCTGTAACTACCTTACTTAATAATAATTTAATAAAAATAAAATATGAAATAAATGTGACTCTAGCTTCAAGCTTCATCTCACTCAATAAATGTCAAGGAAACTTGTCAGACGTTTACTAATCAATAATACATCCAGAAAGTTTTGAACCTAGTGATGGAAGGAAAGATAATGGAATCCCTGGCAAAGTAGTAATGAGGGGACTAGAACAAATAACACACCACATATATGTCTGCCACTTTTTGTGTTTTTACCCTTGAAAAAAATGTATAAAGCATTAAGTTTTTATTGTAGAAATAAGAAGAGACCTGGCTAAATAGAGTTTTTCAAATTATGTTTTACAGAAGTTGTAGAGAAACAACAATACATAAGGGATTTAAAAAAAAAACACCAAATAAAATTTAGCTGAAAGGAAAAAGTTTAATAGTTTCATTAATTTGTTGATATTTATATTTTTTTCTTAGTTTTGTTACAGTTTAAAACCTGAACCTTAAAACACACAAACAAAAATAAAAATATTTGTCAATTTTGTTAATTTTCAAACAGTTAAAATGCTTACAATTTGTTTCATGGTGGGAAATAGTTGCTGCTGGGCTAATGTTTACACTGCAGTCAAGTCTCAGTTGTAGTAGGGAAGAAAATGTTGCCTCCCTTGTAAACTTCTTGTCTAATAAAAGAAACATATTAATATTAAACATACACATAAGTATCTCTAGAGTAGGTGATATTTAGTTGACTAAATGGTTTAAAGAGACTTACCAAATGATCTAGTGGAGCAGTGGTCTATAATTTACAAAATGTTCTATAGTTTACCTAATGGAACTGAAGAGAGATGGTCTACAGTTTATCAAATAGACTAAAGGATGGTCTATGGTTTACCTTATGGACAGTTGGTCTATAGTTTAACTGTTTCTGTTGCTTACACTTCAAATGATGACTGTCTCCAAATACAACTTAAATGTCCTAGTCTCACCAACTAGAAGTATTCATTCTCTAATGAAGTTAAATAAGAAGTCAAATATATTCTGTCAATACATAGTAATAGCATATTTACTTTGGCCTCTACAGACATGGTATTGTAGCCTGCTAATGATTATTTATTTGTACAGTTTATTGAAAAGTTCAAGGAGGTGAAAGAACTGACCAGACAAGCATCTGGTGTTAAGTCAGGGGAGGTGAATGGTACAGGGGAGAATCACTCCCACCCTTCTCCACAGGTCAGCAGACAGAACTTACATCAGAGAACAAACAGTCTTTCATCTATACAGGTCAGTGCAGACTTTATAAGGGGAATTAAAGACCAACTGAAGAGGTTTTGGGGTCAGACGCGGAAACCAGTGTAATACTTTTTTTTAGTTTCATAATGCTTAAAAAAACATACGTACGAAATATTAGACATATATTCTTTGTAATTATTTAGATAAAAGCATTTTAATGTGCGTTTTAGGGCCTATCCAATTTCACAATCTCGAAGCCATTCGAGATCAGATTCTCCCAGACAACCAAGGTCGATGACGTAGTCTTAGGGAAATTAGGTCAAATTATTACAGTTTATGGCTGTGTTTCCCAATCCCCTTTTACAAGAAGGCCAGTTTCGAAAACAAAGGCGACTAAAACACACCAATGATAAAAAGTGGATGTTAGAGTTGGGGAAATGAGGTCAAATCACGCAATTTATGGCTTTACATGTTAGATCTACCGTTTGTCGGCTTTTCTTGATCTAGTCAAGCGAACAGCGTTTCAGCCCACGCAGTATGCGCGCCTCAGTTCACGTTTCGTTTTGGTCAAGTTACGCAATTTATGGCTTAGAGTCTAGATCTACATGTTACTATTGTTACTGCTTCAGGCTTATTCTAAATCTATATCTACTGCTTTTGACCAAGAACTAGATCTTCTTTTCTCAGATCTTTAATGATGTAGATCTATAAACTAGACCTAAATTTAGATCTAAATTTGATTACTCAAATAGTAGTAGGGCCCCTATTAGCAAATAATAAGAAATTAGACCTATCTATTATAGAATCTAGACTGATCCGATCGAGGTGCTGGGCCTGGATCTAGATAAAGTTTAACATTATTTACCTAGGCTATATAGTCGTCCCTAAATAGGCCCGATATGGGTGAAAAAAATATAAACTACAATGTTGAACTCATTCAATGTAGTTATTGTAGTGCACGATTATATTTAGTTTTATTCTAGAGTCACAACCCCGTACAACACTAGTCACTAGCAAATTTAGAAGCAAATAGCGTTAACCTTAACCTAGACTTAAATTAACTTAAAAGTAGTCTAGCTGATTTAGATCTACTAGATCTAAATGTCCAAAAAAACTAAGCAAAAATCAGTATCAGACCTATAGATCTACCTGCTACCAATTCTATAATGTTATTACTATATTTTACTTTACGAAATATGGATTTCGTTACACTCTTTCAGAAATATATTGGTATATTCGGGCCTATATAGTTAAATAGTTTTATAAATTTATAGGCCTATGTCAAAATTGAAGAATTTTTGTTGACATACCGTCTATATTTTGTTGGAAAAGAATCATTAGAATCAAGTTAATCTGTAACTGTAACAAGGTTTTAAATTGTGTTTAGACTATCACTATAAATAAAAGAGATTATCCTACTGGAAAAGGAGTTGTTTTTTTCTTTTCTATGGGAAGTAAAAAATAAATTATAGTTTCAATATAATATTAAGTAATGCATAGGCTAATGTTAATGTAGTTATGGAACTCATTTTATTAAATTTTAGTAACCCAATTATTGCCAGTTAATAGCCATTAGTCAATGAATATATTTATATTTTTAAAAAACATTTTATTAAAAAATGCAGAGATATTCATAATTTAAAGTGTATAATAATTAAGGCTGGCCTCGAAAGATTAATGAGGAAAGCAGTATTTTCTGTGGCTACGCAGCCCAACTGCAAACTATATTTTTGCCACGTCCAGTGAAGACATAACCAATTTCCGCTGGTGGTCAATTTAAATCTTCTTTTGAATGTTTACGTCTGCCCTCGGCAGTGGATTTTCTTTTGGCTTCTAATATGTATTCGAAGATGCAATTTCTCATAAATAGCGTCGTTCGAAGAATGAGATCCAACTCTTTTTTTTTTTTAATTTAACCCCTTTACAGATCAATTTAAGTCATCATTGCAATGGACGTTCAAATCTACAATAACATAGAAATGATCAAAATTTGAATAAGTTTCGAAATCCAGAAATTAGTGTGGTTCGCGCTCCGAACTGTCTTCTCTGTCGTCTCAGGTTCAAACATTGACTGCTGCCATTAACTAACATCCTGCTAGAGTTTTGTGCTATGATATAGTAATATTCAATCATTCAATCCTGATTCAAAGCAAGTGAAAAGGACTAAAATAACAAACAAATAATGTTGTGTGTATAATAAAGAACTCTATTAAAAAGTGATTTTGTATTTACATTTTTTAGTATTTATTATTAAAAAAAAATTGTAGAATGTTTCTGTGATTTGTTTCACAATAGAAACAGGGAATATTAACTCTTCTTGTTCTTCCCAAATGATGAAAGATCCATCTAGTAAACTTGTCTGTATGCCACATGTCATATATGTTTTCTGTAAAATAGATTTTTAAAAAATTTTTTATTAACATTTATATATACTTAATTATGTATACATATATATAGAACTAGTGGTTATATATATTATATATGTTATTATATATGTAGTGCGGTTTGCGCGCTGGACTGTCATTTGGATTTATCGATGGTCCCGGGTTCTAACCCTGCACGCTCCCATGCCCCATCGCCCTGCGGGAGGTTTGGACTAGGAAGTAACTATCTTCCGAAGGAACATGAAACATGTAAAACATTTTACAAAACTTTTTTTTTTTTTACAAACATATAACTCTTATTGTTTGTAATAATAATTAATTACTCTACTCTACACTAGGTCTAGGCAATCTAATATACCGGTATTTAAGACTTAAAGACATGACATGTGAATAGTATAGATCTGTATTTAATATTACCAATATAAATGATGACTTACTATTTTTTTAGATCTAAAGACACTAAAGTCAAGCCTAATAAGTATAGTAAGGGTTAGTAAATGGGTATATTAGAATAATTAGATCTATTATAAATATATTCCATGTCTATAAATAGATTTAGCTTCTAATCTAAAGGCTTTAGGTTTAGTCCTTGGCCTTGACTAATAGATATTTAGATATTATAATAATTAGTGTTTTTAATATAATACTATACTAGTGTTACACAGTCACAGTGAGTGTAAGTGTAAGAATCTAATTCTATTCTAGCTACTCTTAGCTAGGCCTTCTAAAACTTACTAGATCTAGTCACTCTATCACTAGATAACTTAATAATACATGATTTGTAGTAATACTTAATACTAATAGCTTATACACTAGTAGATTTAAATTTAAGTAGATCTAAAATCTAATCTAGAGTACCCTATTGAGTATTGTATTGTAAATTGTAACCTATTCTAGACTGACTAGACTTAGTTAGACTAGACTAGTTTAATCTATCTATAATTAGATCTATATAAATTAAATAATCTGCCCTATAATAAAATATACTTTGAAAAAGTTATCTTCAGGGCATTTTGGTGCATCCCATCATAAGTATAATTTAAAATTGTTTGATAAGTAGATCTAGATCTATATCATCTGAATCGCTATCAATAACGTATCCAGCCATGTCTATTTTTATTTATTTACATTTCCTCAGTCCAGTACAACACGTCACTTCCGGTTTCGGCCATTAAAGCTGATTTTCAAATCTCGTTATTTTTTACACTTTCAAATTACTTTTTCTAATATAAATACGCTTTTCTAAAATCTCAAATTTTTAGGAACTAACTCTGATGATATGAACTATCTAAATCAATCGCTATCTCAATTTCGAAAAAAACCTCTTCAGTTGGTCTTTAAAATTATCTACACATTAACCTCAATTGTTTTAATAAATGTAGGGCAGGAAGTGGAAACAAGAAAAAAAGATATTTTTATGAAATGTAACAGTGGTGCAGGGAATTGAAACATACACTGACTTATGTAAAATTGAGTTCAACATGTTTGGAGTTATGTGTTGTGAATATGTTTGCTTATATTGATTGTTGTCCCTAGTGTTTGTTTATGCTTGTAAACTAACATGAGACTGTATTGTCAGTCATCTGTTTCTTCACCTCTAGTAAATATGTAGTTATTGTCCTTCAGTGTAATAATGTTTTAAAAGGTCAGCACAGTTTTGGTTCTTACTAAAGTTGTACACAATGAAATAAAATTGAAATAGTTTATCACTTTATATTCTGTTGGCATATTACAGTAGTGATTACTCAAAGTGACCTTGACTTCATCAGCCACATGTGGTCTTGCTAAAGTAAAGATGTGTCTCTAGTGACCTTGACTTCAGCAGCCACATGTGGTCTTGCTAAAGTAAAGATGTGTCTCTAGTGACCTAAATGTTTCAGATATTGATAATCTAATTCTAAAAATATTTTGACTCTCTTGATATTATTTGTTGGATGCCAAATGAATAGCAGTTTCACACAGACACACCTTCATCCAAACAAATCTTTTTAATTATTAGCAACAACATGTAGGTCAACACATCTTTGTAATCTACTTGAGCACAGTTTTTTGACTTCCTTATAAATAATAAATAGATCCATAAAGCAATCTTCCCCCCCCCCCCCCAACCTGTAACTTGAGATGGCAAATGTTAAAATCAATGTCTGTGTCTTGAGAGTATGAAATAATGGATGAGATAGTCAGTGCATCCTAAATGGAGTTGATATTTTGTTGGTTTATGTTGGTAATGTACTTTTATAGAGTGTTCTTGTGCTTGTGTGTTTATGATGGCTGTCTAGTCATGTGATTGTGGTAATAAACTTGTTTTTGAGTTTAGTCCTCCTGATCTGCTTTTTTTTTTATAAAGAATCTATCATGCTGGAGATGTAATTTTATCTTGAATAATAAATGAGTTTCTACAAAAAGAGCATTACAAATCTTAGAATGAACAAAACTTGTGAATGAAAAAAAAAATTGTGAATTTTTGTTCTGTTGCTGTTTTTTTTTGTTAAGGTAAAACAAAAAATTAATATGTTTTTAGCTTCTGGGAAATAAGCTGCTATTGGTTGATTGCTGTCCATCTGTCAGACTTAGATCCCAAAACCTAAAAGCCTTATTGAAAATCCCATTTAATCATCACCTGTATTGTTTTTAAAAAGATGTATTAATCTTCAAATCATATCATTTAAGATAAATTAGCTTAATTACTATCACTTTTGAAGCTGTCTATGTGCAAAAAGGTTTTATTTAGTTCTCTTGTACTTTAAGACAGACAGACATTTCTACAAAGCAAACAAGAATATTGGGGGCGCGCTGGTCGAATGGTTAAGTGCTTGGCTTCCAAACCTGAGGTCCTGGGTTTGAATCCCGGTGACTGGATTTTGAATACTGGGATTTTTAGGGCCTAGTCCACCCAACTCTAATGGGTACCTGACTTTAGTTGGGTAAAGTAAAGGCGGTTGGTCCTTGTGCTGGCGACATAACACTCTGCTCGTTAACCATTGGCCAAAGAAACAGATGATCTTAACATCATCTGCACCATGGATCGCAAGGTCTGAAGGGGACACTGTACTTTTACTTTTAAACAAGAATATTAAACTAAAATGCTTTTTAACTTTACTTAGGCCTATATTAGAATATGCATCCACAGTTTGGGATCCCGCAATTCACGAAAACATAAAGAAACTAGAACAAATACAAAATAGAGCAGCAGTGAGATTTATAACAAACGAATATTCCCATTTGAATAGAGTAACACCATTAGTAAAATCACTAAACTTAGAGACACTTGAGCACAGAAGAATAAAAAGTTAAATAACTTAAATACATAAAACACTAAACCATAATTTACTGATAGAAAAACAAAACCTAATAAAATACTCAGACATAAAGATAAAGGCTCATTTCTTATTCCATATGCTGGAACAAATTTGTATAAGTGCTGCTTCTTTCCTAGTGCCATTAGAGAATGAAATGGGTTACCTGAATCATCCAGGTAAACCAACATAGCAGAGTGTAAATCATTGATTAACATGCATGACTAGATTGACACATGAAATGCATAGGACATAATTTTCTTTTTTTTTTTTTTTTTTGAAGTAACGTCTGCAATATATAAGATAAGACAAGACAGAAAAATGTGTAGCTTTAATTTTATATCAGCACTGAGGATGGTCAAGTTACCACTGCCCGATGAATACAGGTCCAGCTAACTCTAGTAATTAAGACAATTCTTTTTGAGATTCTGGATAGTCATGCCACCTATTAGCTTAGTACCTATGTCACTGCTAGGCATAGTTTTAAAATCAGAAAGTCATAGTTTAAGATCTTGTCAGGGTTTTCCTATGTTCCCCCCCCCCCTGTTTTCTCTCAATAACACTTGAATTCATACTCTACAAATTGTATTCATTTTTCTCAGCATCAGAACCCTAACTTTTGTATTTTGTAGCTAATAACAACTATTTAAGTCTTTAAACATAACAAAAGGTAAAATTACTTTGGATTTTCTCTCCAGAATGATTCAGGTGGTCTACGTGAGCGTAGAAATTCCTTTACTCAGGGTGGCTCTAATGGTCTCCCTGCCAATACTTCCACAGAAGCTCAGTTAAAATATGAAAATGACAGACTTAAGCTGGCGTTGGCTCAGAGGTAGTGTATGCTTCCTTACACCTGGTCACTAATTATCACATTGATTTGTTTCTTTTTATTTTGTTCATTTTACAAGATGTATTTAAAGACAATTGATTTTTTTTTTCACCAATAGTTACTTCATTTAATTTAATGTATACATGCTACCAAACTATCAGCAAAAGGATCAATTTTGAAATCAACTAAAATAAATTAAAAAAATACAGAGAATGAAACAAAATGTAATCCCTTTTAGATTTAGAAAGTCCATTAGAATTTTAAAAAAAAATTTAAAATGGACTCATTAATTTCAATCTGTTTTTTTTTTCTTTGCACTCATTAGCTCAGCCAATGCTAAGAAATGGGAGGTGGAGCTGCAAACTTTAAAAAATAACAACGCTCGACTCACTGCAGCTTTACAAGAAAGTACAGCTAATGTAGAGGAATGGAAGAAGCAATTAGCAGCCTACAAGGAAGAAAGTGTCAGATTAAAGAAAAGAGTTAGTTTGATTTTTTTTTTTTAAATTGTGACATTTTTAAAACATTATATCAAGATTTCTTCAGTAGAATGAACATTCATTATTACTTACAGCGAATATACTTATAGGAATAAGTCTAAAAGTAATAGGAATAAAAATCACTTGGGCAGGAGAAATATTTTTCTATTGGAAATGAACACAATATTTGCATCTTCTTTAGCTAAGCTTTTCAGCAAGATGAAATAATTACTTGATATGCAAGATTGGGCTAGATCATTTTAGTTTGGCATGGTCTTGCTTTATTAATAGTTTGACCAACTGTGTTTTCTAGATACTTGATCAAGACAAAGGTGGAGGTGGTGACCCATTGATGGTTGGACAACTAACTGACCAGCTGGAAAGAATTCGATTAGACAATCATAATAAGCAGGAGGTTTGATTAATTTTCTATTTACTTTTATCTAAAGAAAATATTTCATTGTTGTTACTCTAATTGGCAGCAATTTTAATTATATATTTTCAACTTTGATGTAGGAAATAAAACGGCTGAGTGCACAACTCCAAGATCTGACTATTAAAGATGGGCAGACGTCAGGTTTACAAGTTAGAATTCAGGTAATTGTAAGAAGATTATCTTGAAATGTGCTACATTTGAAAACAATTGTTTCAAAAGAATAAGTAACTTGATTTTTTAGAATTTCATGTCAACCACCTCCAAGTTTTACATAACAGAAAGTTTAACAAATCTAGCCCCAAGTAACATTTCCTTTGCTGTATAATTAGGTGCAGAACATAATTATTGTCTTCTTTGAAGGAACATATATAATTTAGAAGATAAGAAAAATCGATAAAAATAAAGATTCCCCCTGAAATAATATAATTTAGAACTTTTCATATGATGAGATTGGACTATCTCTTTACCATTGAACTGCTTTTTATTTCTGATTGCTCTTTTTTTTTAGTCACTAGAAGAGGAGAACCACTCCTTGAGCCTCCGCCTTCAAGATGCACATCGGCAGCTGCAAGAGTCAAGGTCATCTAAAGATCAGGAATCCAGAGAACTCCTGCGTCTGCAAGAGATTTTGGGCTCAAAAATCTCAGAACTTTATGAGACACATGAAACTATTATCGCAACCATCAGAAGGGAATCCAACAGCTAGTTTGCTGCTTTCCTGTGTAGAACTCTTTGTGTTTAGTTTGCTGCTACTGTGCATAAGGGCATTCTAGGAGTTAACTCCAAGTGAAATAGTTGCCTTTAATGTTGTGATCTAAACTAGATACTGACAGCCTTTACCAGACTGTAGTTACTAGAATGATTTATATCATCTGACAATCAAGTTAATTTTATTGAGAATGTTAGTGCAATGTATACATTTATAGATGTTACTTAATAGCTTGAATATTGTTATAACAAATTTGTGATTTGTAATGAGAATGGAGACTTGGTCTATTGGAACAAATGATAAGGCTTCCTTACATTTGGGTTTTTAGAATTATGAAGGCAGGCAGGGAGACCATTTCATATCTTCTACTGCCAACAAGGTCAGCCCTAGGGACAATGGCATCTTTGAGAAACAGTGTGTTTGATCATGTCAGACTCATGAGCCTTTCATCCTGTGTTTCCTTATCAGCCAATCAATGTCCTCTGTATTGACAGTTGTATCCAGAAACTACCTTGACTTTCAATGCATCCATCACTAAAGGATGGGATAACTTCATTTCAGTGGAGAAAGTTGTGATCATTGTAAACTGCAGTCTATGAATTGTTGTCTCAGTTGTTCCCTAGGATGACATGGGAAGGTAGCTCCTAAACTGTCATGCTCTGATACAATTGAACTTGTACATGGTTGCAACAACACTGGGTAGAAGTTCTGTTTAGTTTTTAAACTCACTTATATCCTATCATAGTGATAGTAGAAACAAATATTTTAATGCCGTCCTGGAAACTGTGGAGAATCTCTATGTATTTAGTTGTAATAGTTTCTTGTGTTTTGGTTTGACATAATATACTGAGTACATTGATCACTGACCTAAAAATTTATATTTTAATGAGCACAAATGTGTTTCTTAGTTTACTGTCAAGTCCAAGAGCATAATGTTGAACTGTATAGAGGTTTCCTTTTAAATATTTATTTCTTTTGGCTTAAATGTAGAATTTCATTTGTGTCACTATTGCTACAGGATATATATCTGTTTATTTTAACTGGTATTAATGTAATCATGTGTATATTTTGTGTTCATGTGTTTGATCAGCAGGAAATAGCTAAAGAAAATAATTTCTTCTTGGAGACAGTATTAAAAAGTAAAGTATGATGTTGCAATGGAAAATGTCAATGATTTGTGTACTGATGTTTTTGTACAGTTCAGAATGTGAAATTTAAAATGTATATTTTGTAAAACCACCTAAAAACTATAACTGTCATGATAACAATGTACAAACTGTTTGTGTATATAAAGTAACACATCATTAGTTTTGAGAATATTTTTCTTCATTTTATTGTGTAACTTCCTACAGATTTCTACTGTGTCAGTATTGAATCCCATCTACCAGTGCCTTATTCTCTTACTCCTCTGAGTCATAAAATAATTGTAAGGATGCAAGATTGTTCTTTTTTTTACAAACATTATTTCTAATAGTCTCTGACTACCCTAAAAAAACATTATTTTCCTGAGCTGCATCACTATACTTCAGTTGCATAGTGTTTTCATTCTATACAAGACAATTTACAAAACTGTGAAACTTAAAAAATCCCAGTAATTAAACAAAAAATATCTCTGTATTGCCAGAACAAACATGTGTGTAGTACTTGAACCTGATGACCAACTTGTAGAATGAACCTTCTTTTTAGTGCAGCTATATTCTCTGCTCACCTTCCTGCTGCATAAAGAAACAAAATAAAGTTTCTCTGCCATTTTCCAAGTACACTTGATGTTGCTGTCCTAATTAGAATGTGGTTTTTTATTTCTTGAAACTGTCAAGCCATGAAAGCTTGGAAAGTTGAGAACCATTAAGAAACTTTGGTTACTGGCATTGTTAAAACATGCCAATGGTAGTGAAAGTAGACTTTTACATATCAAAGTTAACTTCTTGAACTAATTTAATATGATGATTTTTCTTGTGTAAAATTAAGATTGATATAAAAAAAAAAAAAGTTTTTTTTATCTTCAACATTATTGACCCAAACAATGACTATTTCTGACATATCAAATTTTGTTAGGCATATTTGTGAACTTGAAGCTATATATTGAGGTCAGTGTCCTGAAGGTTGTTTGTACAACTTATGAATTAAGTTATTGATGATATTCTCTTATGCTAAAAAGGCATTGCTTCCCAGATTATTGATTCTTTTTGGTATAGCCAGTTGTTTCTCTGTTAAGACTAACATTTTTTTTCTTCCTCTGTTAAGATGAACTTTTGAGAATTCTTTTTTACCTTGGTTAACTATATAACAGTGCTGGTTGTTTATTGTGAAGATCATTATGGTGACTGATTCTGCTAGTGTTTTTATGTACTCTAAGTGCCAGTATTGGGTTAGAGAGTGAACTGTTCATATCAA
>JADKLZ010010032.1:0-12973 GCA_021533235.1 Biomphalaria straminea | reverse complement strand
CTCACTGTCTGTCTATATATCTGTCTATACAAAGCTTATACCAACTCTGTCTGCTAAAAAAGTTTGTTATTTCTCCTACTGGACAATAAAACAAAACAAATTAGGTGATAAGAACTATTGGTAGTAAATTATTTTGTTTAGTATCGAACAAGGGAAAGAAATAGTACTTGACGAAAGTGGTGGTATAAACGGAACTAGTCCTCTTTAAAGTATGTAGAAAGAACCAAACTAAAAATAAAACTTTCTATTTCCATAAGCATTTCCCTGGCACAGTGGTTGGTAGGCAGTGGCGTAGCTATGGGGGGAGGAGGGGGAGATTTTGAAAATCCCCCCGGGCCCCCATTTGAGGGGAGCCCCCAAAAAATTAACTATTACGCAAAATGCTTGAGCCTCCAAAGAGGTCAAGCCCCACCCCCCGTGCCCCCAAACGATGGAAAATTCCTAGCTACGCCCCTGTATATTGGTTTGAGGAGGCTTACATATGCTAGAGCCCTCGAGCTGGAACTCAGGTCTTTACAACTTTTTTTCTTTATAAATCTATTTAAGAAGCGATCCCAGCAACCTTAACACAGATATCCCTTTCTTTCTCCCTGTTGTTGAAAATTCTATTGACTTTCTCAAAATTATATTGATGACTTTCTGAAAATTATATTGATGACTTTCTCAAAATTCTATTGATGACTTTCTGAAAATTATATTGATGACTTTCTCAAAATTATATTGATGACTTTCTCAAAATTATATTGATGACTTTCTCAAAATTCTATTGATGACTTTCTGAAAATTATATTGATGACTTTCTCAAAATTCTATTGATGACTTTCTCAAAATTCTATTGATGACTTTCTGAAAATTATATTGATGAGTTTCTGGGAACATCTTTTCTGAAAATCTCAATTAGTTGAGCTACTCATTTCTTTGTTCTTTTTACCTTTGTCTAATAATATTGACTGTTATTATTCGTGTTATCTTTACATTATGTGACGTCACTTTATAAGATAAGATAAGATAATTTTATTGATCCAATCTAATGGAAATTCAGTTTGATTACAACTTGACAACGTCAGCGCAACTACTATACAAAAACAATGTTAATGAAAAATTCGAACAACATTCACATACAAACACACATGCACATTCACAACCAGCGCTTTATGAATTTGACTTCTATGTACTTCTCGATGACAGCTGATCTCAGTTGAATAGTCTATTTTATTGCACTCGTGTACATAAATAAGAGAATATTGTTAAATATTTTTTTGTATTATTAATTATGATGAGAAAAAGGGAGTATGGTATAGCGTACTTATTAAGCCTAGAAGTTTTTTTTTCCTCAATGCACTGGAAGTCTGCCAAAGCAAAATATCAGCGAAATAAACAGGGGAGTGAGTTTCATTCCTGGCACAGCAAGACTCGGATATAAGTATATAGTCATTGTTACAGGTTTCTATCTAGCTCTATAGAAACTATCTTAGTATCTCACAATCTCACCATGTCTAGGTGTCCCTGGGTTCAGCTATTATTACAAAATACTGTACAACTCAGTCAATACGAGCACATAAACTTTATTGCCGTTGAAAGAATGTATCACACAACAAGCTGGACTCTCTCTTTCTGACAACTAACACAGTTCCGGTCATTCGCGCATATATAAAAATAATTATACATTCAAACACACATTCATCCGTGACAGTCATCTATATACTTTCGTATTGATCCTATTTCATATATATTGTATGTAGACCTCTAGACACGTGACCGCTGGACACACTTCATGTGAACAATGTTGAGACATATAGAACTGACCAGCTCAGTTTATTGAATGAAAGGTCGCTTACTAGCTCCAGACGACACCACATCATAACTCTATGATAGCCAGCTAATGCTTTCTTTTTATAATAGCTATTTATGTACATACACACACATTAATTATTATACTTTTTATTAGTATGACTACTTAGGTAAGTGAATAGTGCAGTAGTTTCACGATATTTGTGTTGCTTAAGGCTATTGCTAGACATTTCCAAACATCGCAGCCTAGAAATATTCAAATAGATAAAACTACATTCTCTTACCCAAAAAATCCAAAGCATTCTTTTGGTCATTTAGGAAACGTGTGTATAGTATAATAGTTCAAGGGGGTAATACTATGAATTTAGTTGCCTTAAGAGAGTGGATCTTCACAAAGACGTTTGAAGGACTAATAAGGGACCTGGAGGATAGTGCAGGAAGATATATGTCATGTTTCAACTATTTCCCATTCCAGCTGTCTGCGATTGGTAGAACGTGGATCTAGAAAGGTCGCACAATTTAAATACTGGCTTGTCCTACAATTTAGAGTATAATCACCTATTTAGCTAGCACTGCGCTATCTCGTTCAAATTAATGTCCACTTAAAAAAATGCTAAATGCATTTCTAAGAATGTAGGAATACAATCACTTAGGTCGACCTAGTCACTTACTACAATCACTTAGGTCGACCTTGTCACTTACTACAATCACTTAGGTCGACTTAGTCACTTACTGATAGGTAAGGGAGGAGGAGGGAGAGAAATGAACCTGCCAACATTGAAGCTTAAGTACAAATTTGCCAATTTATCGAAAAAGGGAAATAAATTTTACATTACTGCGGGATATAGTAGTAAATGTTGAGTTCTTCCCCTTAAATAACGCGCACCACCCCCTATTTATTTTAAAACATTTTATTTTCTTGTTTCAAATTGAAAAATTAAATCTGGCAATCTGGTTAGCTTGCAGTATAACGTAACAGCCGTGATTCAAGTTAATCAATACCCTAATGTGTACGCATATGTAAGATGAAAGCTAAAGAAGACTTCGACACGAGCAGAATGACAAGGCCCGTATATGCTTCACGTCAACGAAAACAAAAAAAAGATCAATACAGATCAAAAGTTTTAGATCATGAGATGTACCCAGCTCAAAGTTACCGGGATTGTTCAACTATATAATCTGATTGACGACAAAGTCCCTCGACGATTATTCAAATATATCACACATGTTACGTCCTAAGATATGTGGCAGGTGAGGTAGAGGTCATTCCTTATACATGAGCGAGCTTTGTATCATTGACCAGTGCACAATGATTGATCGTTACTCACTTTGAATACACTGTCGTGTGTTGAAGCTGTGTACACCACCCAATGCTGAATTTAGATATGAGATTCCCAAATTATAGCTTAGGCCCCTCCACCTTTTTTTGCCCCCCCCCCTACCTCGGCCAAAAAAAATTGTCCGAGTGAGTTTATTATGAATATTCATGATTTTAAGTTCAATATTCATTATTTCACTATCTATATACCTCTTAACCGAGGAAAGATGCAAAACAACAGAGCTAGGCGGGCCCAAGATTAGACTCCACCCCCAGGACACAGAGGAAGACCAAAAAGAACATGGCGAGGCAGTGTACTAGATAAGGCTTAGAGGACTGTAAAGACCTAAGCAAGAGACCGAGGAGAGTGGTGTAGAAGGCGCGGTGCCAGAGAGGTAAAGTGATTGTCCCAGGGTTCAAATCCTGGTGAAGACTGGAATTTTGAATTCCGTGATTTTTAGGGCACTCTGCGTCCAACTCTGAGTACCTGACATTAGTTTGGGAAAAGTAAAGGCGGTTGGTCGTTGTGCTGGTCACATGACACCCTCGTTAACCGTGGGCCACAGAAACATATCACTTTTACATCGTCTTCCCTATAGACTGTATGAAAGGGGAACTTTTACTTTCTTTAGAGCACAAAAAATGGATCATGGATGCCTAGGATAAAATGAAGGTAAAAAGTTGATTACATTTGAGATGCACTACAGTGACTACATCACAGGGTATCTACAGTACAAGACAGCAATGGGAAAATATGGGAGACAAGCAGACACGCAGTCAATAAGTTATCGAAGGGAAACAATCCATCAAAATTTTTTTAGACTTATGAAAGGCGAAATTGCTACCTAGCTAGTTGCTTTTACTGCTTTTGAAAAATCAACCTACTTTAAAAATATAATCATCAATTAATAGATATACTTTTATCTACTGGAAATAATTTAAAATGTTTTGCTTTTAAATGTCTGCTTTTAAAATACTTTAGATGATATAATTTCGAAACCATTTTTCCCATCTACTATGGCCACCGTCAGTCGCGAAGCGACTATGGATCATCTCATTTCCATGAGATGAATGCCTGGGCATAAGCTGTGGTCGGAACGATGTCGCCCACACATCAGTTCCCCCCTCTTCACGCAGCTGATGTATCCAAAGGAACGGCAGTGCCGATACAGTTTGGGGTCAGCAGTGTCGCAGGTTCTGCCAGAGTGTAGCACTGGGTGCTGCAAACTGCCTTAGGGTCGCCAGCTCCTGATTTTCCCTTCTAACAGACGCAATACCGAAACATTTCATTACTTGTCATATATGTTAATTAATTTTAAATACCTCCAGGGTATAAAGCAGGAAATCAATTTAAACGCCCACTCTACCTTCACATCACATTCATAACTATTGGACGATCTTTATTGTTGCAACCTTTACATCTTGAACTAGAGAATCTTAATAGGGGATGTAATTCATGAATCCGAATTTTCATAATTTTTCTCTTTGTTATTTCCCTTACTGCAATAAAGCCTACATTGTTTACGAAAATATATATAGATATATATCTTGTATATATTATTCTAATGTATTTTTGTTTCTCTTTTTTTTTTCTCTTTCTTTTAATGTTCAACTTCCGAAAGAAGTTAAGCGTTCAGACAGCCAATAGTACTACTGGATGGCAACGACTCTCAGAGATGACCAAGATTTTATAACAACAATGTTTAAATTGTATTTATTTATTGCATGTATTAATCTCATTGAATCAATGATAATCATCTAAGCCAGTAGTTCTCAACCTTTTAAGCTCGGCGACCCATCTCTACAATCCTACAATCTGGCGCGACCCCCCCCCCCCACTCATACACACAGCAATAGAAGAATAGACAATTATAATCAATTATTTCGATGATCTTTGGCGACCCCCTGGCAAATAGTCAATCGACCCCCAAGTGGGTCGCGAACCGCAGGTTGAGAACCCCTGATCTAAGCTCTACCTCCATTCTTTGTTTCTTTCTTGAAATGTTTTATAATGCTGGACTTTGAAGTACAAATTTTATTCAATAAAAGACGTACCTATTATTTGTCAAACCTTAATTATACATAAGATACAATGATAACAAAAAGATAGCATTCCAATCCATATTAAACCAGTTTCTATTCACTAGTCAGTGTGTTAAATTGGAACAAGATGGCGTCTCTGTAACAGCTCTTTTAACACTAAATTCTCCATAAAAAGTTTCTCCATAATGCTATTATTAGCAATATTTATATTAAGATCCTTATACACAACATTGTGTCCACTTGTCCATTAATATTACTAGTGTCAGGCTCAATACTGATACTTTGATTGTGTACAAAATAAAATGTGTACGAATTAGTAGAAACTATATGTCATATGTCACTTTAGTGTACTTCCCGACGATTGAATTTGTTTTCTCGTTTCATGACCTACATCTTATTTTCAGTACCTGCTAACTACCATTGCAGTTCTCTTGAGTCTTTTCTATGACGCCATTTTGTTTTTCACACTTCCATTGATATCTCGAGTGTATATAAATAAACTTTTCTTATTAAATAGTAATTTTTTTTATTATTCTTATCTGGGTGCTATTTTAAAAGAAACCATATGCTTCTCTTTATTATGTCAATCTTTCAATACAATATTTTGAAAATGAAACTAAAAAAAAAAACAACAACATTTAATTCGCACACAAACGTAGGGCCTACATTTTGGAAAACATTCACACACATTACCACAGACTTATTCTAAATGTATACATTTACAGGCGGAAACATTTTTTTCTTTACAAACTAAATGGTAAAATCAATAACAATATCTTGAACATGTAAAAAATAGTCGTAGGCTTATTCCGTTGTAAATCAGTAAATAAAAGTTAAGATTCTTCTCTGAATTTAATAGTTGTGTTTCTCATTCTGTAATGGTCTATATATATATATATATATATATATATATATATATATATATATATATGTGTGTGTGTGTGTGTGTGTGTATGTCCGTGTTCCTGCTGTTAAAAGTTGATTATTGATAAAGACTTCTTATTGTTTCTCTTGCTTTGCTTAGTAATCACGACACGACTAAATCGCAGAGTCTAATCAAACGTAATGAAAGACTTGTACCTTCACTCCCGCCCTTGTGTACAATAAAACAAATTAAACAAACAAAACAAATTGTGTTACCATGACTTCTCTATGTCATGTTACTAATGTTTCTATTGTTAAATATTTATACTCCACCCTCTAACCAGTGGCGTAGCAAGACAACCCATGGGCCCGGGTTCAAGAATATCTTGGTGGGCCCCCTCCCCACAGAAAGAAAAATCTAGTGTGCGACAAAATTGAGTTATCTGAATGTATTGGTACAGGTATCAAAAGACATTACAATGCCAGTGAAAGGATCGTACATTTTTTTTGAAAGTAATCATGTCAATTGGTTAGATTCGGTTCTGACTCTCTACAAATCTTAAAATCTAATGTTTGTACAACTTCTTAACAGAATCAACATTTTTAAATCAGTTATCACAAACGTACACTTTTATTTTCACTTTGCTGGGCCCCCAACTGGTTATGAGTCATGGGCTAAAGCGCAATGAGGCCCTTCGCGCCATGGTTGTTACCCCACAGACTGTGGGCCCCTAATGGTTGTGGGACCGGATTCATTGAACCCCTTCGCGCCATGGATGCTACGCCACTGCCTCTAAGGCCAGATAATGTAAAAGTTATCTGTTTTTACGGCTAATTAGGTTGTTATTCGGCCAACATAAATATCAATAGTCTTTATTTCCCAAATTAATGTCAAGTACCCATGATAGATGGGAGTACACTGAGGCGTCCTATACGTCCGGAAATTGCAAACTCCTTCACTAAGATTCGAACCCGATAACATTTGATACGGAAGTCAATTGCTTTATCAATCTTCCACTACGCTCCTTGCAATGCTTGTAAGTTTTCTTTAACTCTTTCTATCCGTAATTATTTTCCTAGTTCCGATAGTAAAATTCATTTTGCTCATTTGTATTTCACTACCCTGTTATGATTAAACTTCAATAACTTTATTGTTTGTAATCAGAAAATTTTATATTTGGTATTGAACAATAGAAGAATGCATGTTCTTATGACACAACACAAATTTAATGTCTATAAATCCAAAAATCCTTTTAGTTTAATGGGTCCCGATCGACGTTGTACGAATATACGACTATTTTTCAATGGCCCCTATTAGCCTCTATTTGGTCATGAGCTAGGACGTAATGAGCCCCTTCTCGAAGGTAGATCATGGCAACGGTCAGCAGGTTTTACCGCGACCACAGACTGAGTAAACCAGAGTTTTAATTTCTCAAAAAATTACTAACTTTCTCTTGACATAATCAGTGTCTTAAACATATGGATTATCTCTCTTAGCCTCATTAATACATCTTGTCAATCAAATTGGCCGCTGGTCTATTACTTCACTACCATTGCACTGAACGCCTTCTTGACGTTGATGTAATCAACATCTGACCTTCAATAGACGACACTTAACCATCTAGGGGAAATACAAAAATAAAAAGAATAGATATACAAATGTTTGATAGAAAGTTTTTATTTGCGCTGTTCAGGTTCCGAATCTGTCAAAATCGCTACTAAGAGGTAAAAGGAACCCGTGTACGATATTTTATATGAATCCCCGAGCCCGAAGCAGTTGAGATCTTTTGATACATAAGTGAGTCCGTGATATTTTGTGTTTACAATATAGATATGATGTGTTATGCATGTTTGCTCTTCTATGTTTCTAAGTAGTTTAAAACAACGCAATATCTGGTGGTTCGTAAAAACCTCAGTGGCAATTATAACTGACTAGTTGCCCAGGGATAACAAGAAGGATTAATTATGGCCAGATTTGGCCTGAGTAGAACAGCTCTTCATACGATTGTATAAAATAAAGTAAGAACTAATGCACATTTTCAACTATGTTATAGATTGTGTCTAGACGCCTTTCTGATGCCTTACATTAGCTTGCCGAACAAGCGGTGGAGGCGTGTTGGATGGGCGGTAAAGCGCTTGGCTTCCGAACTGGGGTTCGAATCCTGATGAAGATTGGGATATATGTCCACCCAGCTGTAATGGCTATCTGACATTAGTTGGGGAAAAGTAAAGGCGGTTGGTCGTTTTTTACAAAATGGAAGTCATATATAGGGCCTATATATATTTGTCACACGTGTTACAAGCCTCATGGTTTTAAAAAAAATTGCCGTGTCCAAGGAACCAAATATATACGTCATTATGTATGTATTTATGTAGTTACTTTTTACCTTACCTTTACCTATCCCTTAGCCTGTTGGACCGTTGGGGCACCAAGCAAGACTCGTCGACCGTCTTTTTCCTTTCCTTATTCTTTGTCCTGTTTAGAAGCTCTTTCAATGACAGGCCCGTCCATTCTTTTATGTTGTTTCTCTGTCTGCCTCTTCTTCTTCTTTCTGGTGCTGTTCCCTTAAGGAAAGTCTTTTCGAGCCTCGAAGATCTTGTAATATGGCCATAGATTTTAAGCTTGGGTTTGTTTTTTTTTAACAGTAGTTAGCAGGTCATCATGGGGTCTGATCGCTACAGTGACCCTGTCTCTAATCTCCTGGTTTGTGATGCGGTCTTTGAAGTCTTTGAATGCGATGTCAAGGATCTTTCTGTAGAATCTCAATTCCATTGCTAGGATGTACGTTACATGCATGTATAAATGGACAGAGACGGAACATGAAATAGAAGTAAAAAAAGAAGTAAAACAAGAAGAAAGAAGGTAACGTATGTTTTATATGTTCTATATATTGACCTTAAGATAGAAAGAGAGATATTAGTTCCGAAAAAAAAATAATTATGATATTAAAAAGAAAAGTTCAATACATCGAAATTGAAAAAAAATATTTTTAAAAGTATAATCGTACAGTGTAAAACAAAAAAAAAAATTCACACACAGTGACACAGAACTTCCTCTCCCGTCATTCACCTCGGGGCATGACCTAATTACTTACATCGGAAGGATCAGATTTACCTTGAGGCCAAGTCATGTGTGTAGAAAAGTGGTCATTCCCCCCCTCCCCCCTCCGCCACACGCACGAGCTAAGCCGTGGATCTCCGACAAATAAAATTAATTTCTTAAAGCCATTTCCAAATAAAAATTTATAACTTGAACAAAAAAAAAATCCCGAGCACGTGTGTACTTTTATTCTGTAATTGGACGTTGACAAAACGAATAATTTGTTAAGCTCTAAATGAAGCATTAATTAATCTGTCAATGATTAAACTTTTTTTTTTTGTGCATAGTAGAAGCGCGGTAGAAGTGACAGTAGTCGAATCCGCAATTGAGATTTCACTTCGATACTCGTGAAAGTTTGTGAGATGTAGATCAGACATGAAGATGTAAGCTGAATCTATGGACACGAAAATTGTGAAGTTACCTTTCAGTGAAGTGCTATTTTCACGATTTTGTTTGTTTGTTCGTGGATAACGGCCCAGTTTTGTAGGAAATCTTTATTATAGTGCGCACGGTTGTGTGTGTGATGATTAAAAAGATGTATATATATATGTGTGTGTGTGTGTGTGTGATTAGGGTACTAGCAAAACACTGTAATGGTTCCGACAATTAACTGCAGCGATGAAGTTTAGGTGCTGCAAGTCATGGGCGATAAGTAAAAACTAATTAAAGGGAAGTAATCACAACAATAATTTAAAAAGGTGCGGATGAATTCTCATAGTTATCATACTAAATTATATAGACAGACAGACAGACAGATAGATAGACAGACAGATAGATAGATAGATAGATAGATAGATAAATAGATAGATAGATAGATAGATAAATAGATAGATAGATAGATAAATAGATAGATAGATAGATAGATAGATAGATAGATAGATAGATAGATAGATAGATAGATAGATAGATAGATATAAGGATGGATGAATGGATTGATTAATAAATGGATGGTTATGTGTATAGAAAGATAGAAACATACATAGATACATACATAAATACATAGATAAGATAGATAACTTCAGCTCAATTATGCTGATCTGTTTACTACAATCAAGATGCATCTAGGATTAACCAGCAGTCTGGCCTTCCTGGTCAACACAGTGACTATTATATACGGTCACCTATGTCTTACAGATCCACCGCAGAGACTAAAAAGTAAGTGCAGTAATCTAATATTGAATCCTTAGAACTACATTTTTTTTTCCTAATTCAATTTTATTGCGGACTCATTCTGTTATTCAATTTCAAGAATGCTATTCAGTGCACCCTTAGTTAAAAGTAATTATATTTACCTTAACTATCCAAATGTAAAATTGTATGTTTCATCATCTTAATGCCCTCTCTCTCTCTCTCTCTCACACACACACACACACGCGCGCGCACACACACACACATACATATATATATATACATACACACACACACACACACACATATATATATATATATATATATACACTCTACCTACGACTAGAACAACACACCCTGTCCATGAAATTCATGAATGTGTTCACTTAGTTGACATATCCAATTACTCCTATTACAAATGACATACATCTTTTACCTGTTTCAAAACATAATTACAGTATGGAACAATATACTCATTCATTTATGTTAAAACACTGGACCCGGTGGCTCTATTGTTATTCTCTTGGCTTCCCAACCGAGAGATCTGGCGTTCAACCTCAACTTCAACCCTCGACAAAGACGGTGGTTTGATTTACGAGATATTTAGGACGCCCCTGAATCCACCCAAATCTAATGTGTACCTGACAACAGCTAGGGTAAGCCACAGGACAATCTCGATTATAGAAGCAGATCACCTGCCCTTTAAATAACAAGGTCCGAACCTTTGATTGGCTTTAACTTTTACATTTAAAGTATAATAGACAAGGAAACTTCTTGAAAAAGTTATTTAACAAAGAATCAGCGCACATCATACACAATTTGATATATAAAGTAATGAAACAACGCACCTCAAGAAGCAATGCCTGGTCGCGCGGTATGCACGCTGGACTATCGTTCAGATGGTCTCGATGGTCACGGTTCACACCCTGCCCGCTGCCATCGTCAGTAGTTCTGCGGGAGGTTTGCACTAAGAAGAAGATTATCTTTTTTTTTTAATCCATAAAAAAAATTAAAACATTTTAAAAACATTTTGACAAACAAACATCTATTCGCTTTCGTTTCTCTCTCTACAGCGGGCAATAAAACAATGGTGGACTGTTTTCAGAACTCCAACCCTCCCTGTGGTAAAGACTTCCCACCTACTCCCTCCGAGAATCCAGTCACCCTCAGGTAAGTGGCTGTTATTTTAATTCAACTCTTTAGTGGCTTATTAATGATTGCAAATATATACAGCAAGGTATTAGCACCCTGTAATTAGAATACATTTTTTTTACTTTATATACGTACATGTATTATAGCATGAAGTTCAACCCAATGAAAATGTAATAATTAGTATTAAAAACAGTACAAAAGAAGCGTCTTTATTTGATTCCCTGTTGTGTTATTGGGATAAATATTAAAGTATCTGAAACAGAAGGACAAATCTGCAGTAAAATAAATAATTAAGTACAGCTTTTATATAGCGCTACTTTCATTCTTATAGCATGCTCAGAGCGCTTTGGTCCAATCTTATGTAGGGAGCAGTGAAGGAAGGGGGGTATCTGGGAGAAGATTTTTCGTGCTGCCTTCAGGCGCCACGCAACTCTGCCCGAGTCGGGTGTCGAACCTCGAGCCCCTTTCATAGGTAGCCAAGCCAACTTCAGGCGTACTTAGCTTCTCGACCACGCTTCCCACAGTATAATATTCCGGATTCGAATCCCAAGCGCTGTACATCTCAGCCACCGACCCTCCAATAAACGAAAACAGAATAAAAAAAAACAAACAATATACACGCCGACACACACACACACATCTAGTGCTTGATGACTTGGGCTCTCAGTCATAACGAATGACCTTGAAACACCCTGACTGACAGTGGACTATAGAAGTTGCAAGGAACTAAATATAATCTATGAAATAATATCCCCAGATGCTACCTTCTACTCAGTGTTCTTTCACCAAACTTACACTAATTATTATAACTAATAATGTCAGGAAAAGTTAACTGGTAAAAAGTTACTAAAATATAATGATTTTGTGTAATACCTCAGCAATATTTGAACTATTAAAAGACTTCACCCTTAACTTAAAGATTTACAAAAAAATGGAGATGCCGGGGATCGAACCCGGGGCCTTTCACATGCAAAGCGGACGCTCTACCACTGAGCTACATCCCCAACTGTCATAAGTAGTAGTTAATAGGTCATTGGTGTTTATACTATCATGGTCGGCTTGGCCATCATATTAGGATGAAATCTTTCTGTTCTAGCCAATCTAGCCTTAATGGAGAGAAGTCAACCACTTTGTCCAAATCTGATGCAGCTGACGTTTAATGGGTGCAAAGCGCATTGTCTTTTTATCTGCTTTTGGACAGGCGTATCTCCTTAATTCTTTAAGAGAGGCTCGCTGTATTTCAGTGAAATAAAATGCGATTGGGCCCCACAATGACCTTCTAACAACTGTTAAGAAGTAAAAACTAAAGCAAGGCCCTCAGGGCTCGTGAAGACCCTTTCTTTAGAGAAAGAACTAGAGAGAAAAAAGGAAGAGACAGACAGAAAAAGCGATAGGAAGGTAACATTAAAGAATGGATGGCCCTGTCATTGAGAGATTCCATTCAAGGTAAAAGACTAGGAAATGAATGGAGAAAGACGGTCGACTGATCATGTGTCGTCCCCCTTACGGTTTAACAGACTCTAAATAGCATGTGTAATCAAAGACTTAGTGTCATTGGAGTCTTACCATACCAGCAT
>JADKLZ010010030.1:0-10869 GCA_021533235.1 Biomphalaria straminea | reverse complement strand
ACTAGATTGACACTCGGATATAATCATCAAAGAATAATAATAATAATTTTATTTATAAGGCGCTGTTCAACTAAATGTAGGCTTAAGGCGCCGTAGTAGCATTAGAAACATAAACACGAGAGCTAGAATAACAAACTAATCTAAATAAAGTTTTTAAAAGGTAGGTTTTAATGTTCTTCTTGAAAGTAGTGTAGCATGTTGTCTGAGATCAATGGGGAGTGAGTTCCAAACCTTTGGTCCGTGAACTGAAAAAGCCCGAAGACCGTAGATTTTGAGGGAAAAACGTGGCACAACTAGAAGCGTTGAGTCTATTGAGTGCAAGGTTATTGAGGGATGAAGGTATTTTATAAAATGAGATATTATATTGCCCAACTAATGTCATCTGGGTGGACTTAAGAGAAGCCCTAAAGATCCCGAAATTAAAAGTATCAGGTTTCACCAGGATTCGAACCTGGGACCTCTCAGTTTGAAACGCAAGCGCTATAGCACTCAACCACCGCGTCTCTATTTGTTACATAACTTCATAATTACTAATTAAAATTATCTTTACATTTGGTTTACGGAAGGTAATAAAGAAAAATACAATTCTTTCCTACCTACCATACATAGATTTTGTCAGGATTCAATGACACCACTACAATACATAAAACAACACAAACACCTTGATATGGGTCAGCGATTTGTTCTCACTTATGTGTCTATAACGCCTTCTACATGAGTTGTTTTACTTGGTGACTGAGGATAACTGAGGGTGACTGAGGCCTTAAATCCACCCCCTCCTACCTCCCCTTCCACACTTCTCCTCCTTCATTTCTTACCTATTTTCATCTCTCTATTTCAATTCACTCCGTCACTCTCAGCATTCAAGCAAAGGCGTATTCCTCGTTCCATATGCTAGGACACATTTTTACAAGTGCTTCCTTCTTCCTAAGTGCTATTAGAGCATGGAATGGGCTGCCTGAGTCAGCCAGGAAAAACAGTGACTGGTTAATATGCATGACTAAATGCATAACGCGTAGGAAGTAATCTTTTTTTTTTTAAGTAACGTCTGTATTATATAAGATAAGATAATATAAGCCACCTTCCTTCCCTTTCACTATAGTCTGTTGAACCGTTGGGGCACCACATAAGATCTGTTGAACGTCTATCTCCATTCCTCTCCATCTCTTGCCGTGGATAGGATTTCTCCCAATGGCAGGCCTGTCCATTCTTTTATGTTGTCTTCCCATCACTTTCTCTCTTCGTATATCTATAATACAGCCCACCGATTTCATTCTTAATGTACCCCCTCTTCTATTCTCCATGTTATAAAATTGATCAAATTCTACAAACCAACTCCCTATCTCCTTCTTTAGCCTCCCACTTCAATTTCATATCTTTCTGACATATATTAACACTTCTTTATTCTTCCTATTGTGTCAAAAGAGGAAGAAGGAAATTAACGGGGCTATTCGTTCTAATTTGAGTTGTAAAACTGTTTATGTCCGGAGGCGTAGCTAGGAATTTTCCAACGTTTGGGGGCCCGGGAGGGACTTGATTTCATTGAGGGGGCCCTTCATTTTGCGTACATTTAATTTTTAATGTAAAAAAACTCTCATTTGCCTCCCCCCTCCTTTTTAAGTGGGGGGCCCGAGGGGATTTTCCAATTCTTCCCCTCCTCCCCACCCCAGCTACGCCACTGTTTATGTCTGATGCAATGCTCGACAAGGTACATAACCGCACTGAATCTATTATATACAATAACATACTCGTTCTGTTCTCAATATATCGACCTTTGATGATTTCAAGTTGTGGTTAACAGCTCTTTGAATATTAAAAAGACACGACAACTACTTCATTAGTTCAATAGCTTAAAAGCGCTTTATCATAGAATCTAATCTAGATTCTACGACTTTCTAGTATATCTGAACAGAGGCGGATATTCCATAATTTTAAGAAAAAATAAATCTTAGACCTTTGGCTTTCTGGTTAATCTCAACAGTGTCGGATATCCAATAATTCCAGGAAAAAAAGTAGATTTGAGACAAGGGTGGCAGAGTAGATAAAACCAATTAGCTACCCGGGGAGATTAGAGTTCGAATCATGACATGAGAAGCGTTGCAATGTCTGAAACAGGCAATTTACTTAACTTTTACCATCTTAGCCACAACATATCACTCATCTAATGTTTCAACATATCATTCGATATTCATATAATTTTTCTTTTTTATCTCATTAATTGTAACTTATCTTTCATTATAACTTATCTTTTATCTTGTCTTTTCATGTATCTTATCATATCTTTATCTTAAATAATCTTATCTTTAGGGTTGTTAACGCGAAAAGTGATAATGATCTTATGCCCATCATTACCTATAAAATGCTTCCTAATGGCATGCGTCTCAAATAGCCTCTGACAACCAGTCCAAATCCTGGCCTTCTCGTGTGGTTCAGATATTGAGCCTGGCGGAACCGTTACCACAGACAGGAGAAGGGGCAACGGCGACCCACCTAAACCAGCAAGCTTCGGGCAGGAGGGGCTCGTTAGCCTTGGTCGGGTACCCATCTAGGAGAAGGGAAAACTCTGAATCCAAACCTCTGCTGCCTTGCAGCTATACCCAAACGAGGGAAACGCTTCGGGAGACAGCCCTGAGGAAAAAATCATGAGCTGGTGACACTAGGGCAGATTGTGGCACACTGTGCTATAGCCTGGCAGAGACTGGGGCGCTACTGCTGACTGTATCGGATATTCCGTTCCTTTGGTCACATCAGCTGCTTGGAAAGAGGGGGCTTACATCACTTAGTGAGATGAAACATAGTCGTTCTACGACTGAAGGAGGCCAGTGATCTCTATCTTTATCCAATCAGGGGGAAGACTGGCATTCGGTATATAGGTATTTCTATGATGCCCCTCAGTCTATTGTGTTCCTTGCGATAGCTGGGGAAAGTTATGGCGTTTGGTTGTTTGGCTGATCATTTGTCACCCTTGGTAACCATCGGCATAGAAAACGATGACCTTTATATCTATCCACCAGATCGCAGTGGTCATTTACTTTCTTTTTAGTCACAAAAAAGGTTGCCAGTTGTACATTACTTAGTTTGTTGAGGATGTGGCAAAATGTGTAAGTCACAGCTGGGTCTGCGTAGACACGATAAAATGAATTCCTTTTTTTTTTTTTTAGGAAACCTCAGCTTTTTAGCTTTGGACATCAGTTGTCGAGCTGTTTACATCCTAGGCATCCTTCCTTGGGCTTTTGTCTCTTTTCTTTGCCTCTTTTTGGGGCTCTGCCTCTTTTCGGGCTATCGGCCTCTTTTTTGGGCTTTCATTTTTTTTTTTTTGTAAACAAAATTTCTATAAATTAGCCTACAATAATAGTATAGGTACATATATTTTTAAAAAAATGGAAAAGAGACATTTCAAATTCCTATTTATTACTTGCATGTTAAAAATGGACAATAAACAATTTAAAGATCTATACTCCAGTGATTTCTATGTTATAGATTATATTGCTTTGATTTTTTACTAATGGAAATAAAGATGAGTGTGTAAATAATATAGAGGATATTGAACAAAAGGAGAAATATCACAAAAATATATTCTAATACTTTTGGAACGTTTGTGGATTACCCTGCAGTGGCCTGCAGCAAGCGTTCTAACGGGAAAAAAAAAACAAGCCAAGATTGAGGTCATTAAAAATTGTACTCTCCCTTTCTTATCATTTTTTTTATTGTCTCCTTTCATGATTACGACTATAATAAATCGCATTTATTTCAAAAAAAAAATTTCCGTGATAGTTTTTTTTTTTGGTTTGTGGCAATTTACATAGAATAAAGGTTATTCATAAATGAGTTGCAATGTATGCAATGATTCTCTGTAAAGGCAGCTATGTTTTATTTGAAACAATTTGCATTTTAATTTTTCTAAAAATGTTCAAACCATTTTTTTTACTCTTCAATTATACCAGTAATGTTATAAACAATAACATCTTATAACCAATAAACTCTTATATGGCAATCATATATATGACGACATAGCTTACCGAAAACAGATGCATAAGAACAATATAACCAGAGATAATATGAACATGTCAAACATTTAAATAGATATAATTGACCGAAAATAAAACAACAAGTGAAATAAATAATACAAAGGTGCGATCTTTTTTTTTTAAGATCAAGGGACTATAGGTAATTGTGTCGATATAAAAATATGGTTGTTGATTATGGATTAGGCTAATCAATTTTAACAATTAGATTATACATTGTGCTACTAGATCAAGATTTTTATTTTATCTAACACCCTCACAACAAAGTGTCTAGCAAAACTATATGTGGCATTTTACGTCTCGAGAGACAATCTTTTCCCCTTGCAAGCTCTTGTGTGACTAAAGAGGCCGATCCTTGATATACAGCTGCGATCGCAGAGTCACCAGGCGCCATTGCACTTTCACCCTTCCTTCCGCCTCTGTTGTGTATGGCATCTGCAATCAAAGACCCCTCCTTTATGCTCTCCATGTGGATTTATCCAGTGCCACCTCTTCCCAACCGCTGTTGTCGATCTTAAAGAGCTTCATGTACCGTTTGCATACATCTGTCCAAAGGCTGTGTGATGCGTCTAGTGTGGTAGCTAACTTGTTGCCACCGCTGGCTAGCATCTGTGAAAAGGGGGGGGGAGCAATTTTGTAAGTCTGTCTTGCCAGTACATAGCCTCTCCACAGCAAGTCCTTTGCAGTACCTCCTCGTGGTGGCAGATGGAAACTGAGGCTGCGAAGTCTCAGGCTAAACTGCAAGGGTCTCGGAGGAGGTTTGCCCCCAAGATAAACGTTGTTTATGTTTTTGTTATATTCTCTAATTGATAAATCTGAACTAAATTGAATAATTACCTAAAAAAATGAACTTATTGATAATGAACTTAGTATAAGCCCAATGAACTCATCTCTAGTTACCAGTAACACCGTTAAAATCCTTAATATAGGGAAATAGCTCAAAATAGTTAAAAAATTCAAAACATAAAAAAAATATCATGATTATTTTTGTGAGTCCGCCCAACTCTAATGGGTACCTGACTTTAGTTGTGGAAAGACACAAATTGTAAGAGAAATTTCCTTTCGAACAAATAAGACTATAATTATTATTATGATAAAAGAACGAGTATTCTTTCTCTTGCGCAGCCAGGGTCGAGTTTCGTTAAAGGGAAACAAAATTCATCGTAGTCCCTTTATCAGTTTCCACTGAGGAATTTTCTGGTGATGTGGCAGGTCTGCAGCAGTACCGTCCACTGACAGGCAACGAGAATGTTCCTAGGAATGCCAAGGCGCGGGCACGTTACTCTGCCTCAACGTGGCGCCCGCGTGGAAACGGCTACCAGAGGAAGTGGCTAGGCTAAAAAGTAACAAACATAACTCCCGTGGGGGTGCCCACGGACGGACGAGAGTCTACCCCTTCAGGGCGCGGGGTTGAAAGAATGCTCCCACAACCCTGTCACGAATCCATGCGCCGTTCCTCAAGGGACCGTCTCATTAATGGCGAATCCTGCATGGTTAGTGTGGTACAAAATAGGAAAAATGGCGGCGGCCCCCTGTATTACTTGGCCTTCGGTCATGATTTCTAGTCCATGCGTGCGGAGTGGCTGTGGTATTGAAAACAGCTATGTCTATAGGCATTGACTCGGGTCTCCTCCAGACAGACCTGTGGTCAGACAGGTTGTTTTTTTTAAATAGAGCTCGAAGAGCCTACGGCTCAGCTCTTAGACTATCACACGGAGTGCCAAGGGTTTTGAAGGTATCTGTTAGATCAGTTGTTATTCATCCCTCGATTGATATGACAATGGGGTATATTGTTATTTTCACTAACTTCCACAAACGCTTAATTTCCAATCCTAGGTACACCTATTTTCGTTGTTTTTCCCAACTCAGATTTCCTTAAAGTATGAGACAGTGGTACGGCAAACACAGGTAAATAAATACTTCCATTAGATTTAGATCAATAAATAGAAACAGAAGACTAACAGCTTATACCTGGGAGTGCCACGTTAGGGATCAACAGATCGATAGATACATGCGTGTCCCATAAGGCTTGTCTTGTGAAACAAGGGGTCTCAAATCCCATGTGAAAGATTTATTTTTTTATTTATATTATAGAATTTTGTGTTATTTTACATTTTTATTATTTTAAAGCTTTTTAAAACCTAAGGTATTTCAAATTTGTATACAAATGTACCTTACCTAATGATATTTAGATCTAGCTTATACAAATTTATTTATTAGAAATTGCTCTCTTTCTTTTATGTATTTTTTATTTCTTTTTTTTTTTTTTGCTCTCATTTGAAAATATGTATGTATTTATACTCCAAGAAAACTTTTTCACAGTTAAACATTAACTTATATCTTTTAAAATCAAAGTTGGTAACGGTAATTTGAATAATTTTACGTTTAGATTTCTTTCTAGTCTCAATTGTCCTCCTTGAATGCTTCCCTATTTAAATTATTGTCCTCCTTGAATATTGTCCATTTTGAATGTTGTCGTACTTGAATGTTGTATTACTTGTTTTTTTTTAAACCATTCTATAATTAAATAACAAAGTTAAAGTGAAAAATCAGCCACTAAATTCTGTCCCCCCCCCTTGCGGGGACACTTCATTTCGGGGGCAGGGTGGGGGTGAAGTCCCCCCCCCCCCCTGGCTGCAACCATTGTTCTCAAACTGTGGTCTTCGGACATCCTTAGCGGTTCAGCGGTAAGAACATCATCATCACCATTAAACTCCATTTGAGTGAGGGCTTGAGAGGCTTTGATCCTCTCTTACAAAAGCCCTGGACAATAACCCTGCTGTCTTGCGTAGTGCATACATGTCACCATACAGGTCGAGAATTTTTAATTTCCCAGACCTGTCGAGGCGGAGATCTGCAAGTCTGGTACAGTTAAACAGGATTTGAGCCATGCATTCCTCTTCTTCCCCGCCTCGCGGGCACCGTGAATCGAAATTGGGCCATAGCCGTGAAAAGTATGAGCCAACAGGACAGTGGCCTGACCTGCACTGTGCTATAATAGCTTGGTGAGGCCTGGACAACCTCCACCACGGGGAAGTCTACTCAAATGGAGTTTGATGATGATGATGATGATGATGATGATGATGATGATTTTCTTACTGCTGAACCGCTATTGAGGTCCGAAGACCACAGTTTGAGAATAATGGGCGTAGCCGGGTAGGGGAGGGAACCCCCCACCGAAATGAATTCCCCCCCTCCCCGCAATGGACAACATTCAAGGATGATAACATTCAAGGAGGACAACGGAGACTTCAGAAAAATCTAAACTTAAAATTATTCAAATTACCGTTGTCAACCTTAATTTTTAAAGATATAACTGTGATACAATTTTTTTTAGTTGATACTCATTAATTCATTCTGTTCTCACATGAGAGCAATTTCTATATACAAACAATTTCCAATGTAAACACTGTCTTGGACGATAAAATAATACATCTAAATATCATTAGGCAAAACAAAGTTTTAAACAGATTTCTTTAACACCTTAGATTTTGTAGAGATTTAAAATAATAATTCCCTATCGCTGTTTATGTTTTGTTAAACTCTTTCATTGATAAATCTGATCTAAATTGAAAAGTTACCCCCAAAAAATGAACTAATTGATAATGAACTTAATATAAGCCTAATTAGACTTATCTCCAGTTATCAGCGATACCGTCATAATCCTTAACAAAGGGAAATAACTTATAATTCTTAATTCATTCAAACAATAAAAAAAAAATTTCTTCACGGGATTTGAACCCAAGACCCATTGTTTCACACGACAAGCCTTTTATCGCTCAGCCTTCACGCCTCATCTTTTTTATCAAAGTAAATAGACTAATTATCAAAACATAACATTAACCAAATTACTAACTTAAGATTTGACCTTTATCAAATTAGACTAAAAAAAACATAAATAGCAGCCCATTGACAATCTTTTTATCTGATTTGATTCTTTGTTTATCGACAATGAACAATGTATTTGAACATGAACTGTTCAAAACTTCTCAGTACCCTTGACTGCACAACAGTATTATAAGGTTGGGATGTGAATGCCTGATCTGTCAACCGGTACACATATCAACACAATCAGTGAAAGCTAGAAACGATTTTGGGTCTTCGCTCTTTGTAAAGAACATGGAAAACTGATCTTGTTTTGACAATTCGCTAATGCTCCTATATCTGCAACTATGACTTTATAATTTTTGAGCGTCAGCGGGTATACTACAATGAGCAGTGTATTTAGACGTGAACTATATACAGCCCTTCAGTAACCTTCACTGCTCAACAGTATTATATGGTCTGGACTTGGATACGTTGGCCTGTTTGTCTTGTGTCTTACTGTAAACAAAAGTATAATCTGAATAAACCAGTGATGCCCAAACTACTGCCCGCTGGTCACATCCGGCCCGCGACGTGGTTCTATCCGGCCCGCCGAAACGTCGGCACAAAGTGTAGAAAATCCATTGTCCAAAACAAAAAGTTTTAAAAATATCTTTCTCTATTTTAGGGTAATTGGATTGGTACCGATGGTAAACCAATATATTTGTTTTATAAAGAAAGAGTAGCTCCCTTCAAAGAACATAACATTTAACAGCTTTAAAAAATCAAATACATAAATAAGGCGACATTCTTGGTTTGAAACACGATAGTTAAATTCCACCTAAAGAGGTTGATTGGTGAGAATATTTACCTAAAATGAAAAAAAGGAAATGAGTTGGCTGTGTGTCTATTTTCTGTTGCCGCTGACGAGTCTTCCGACATATCAAAATTTTAAGCGGTATCAAAACTTTTGATATTTTTTCGCGATAAAAACAATAGTTTTGAAATCAGTAAAGTAGTAGCTACTTGGAGCATGCTTCCGATCGCCAGTGGCGAAACACTGTCTAACTTTTTTTTTAAACCATTACCGAGAAATTATTGGAAGTGACTACTGATGATGTTATAACTATGCTTGACAGCAGCCGGACATTTAAAAGTAATTTAGGATAAACTTCTCATAAATGTAAATTCTATATTCACGGGTTTCTAATGAAAATCGGTTTATTGTATAATTCCCTTTCTTTTCTTTTTCGTCATGTGGCCCGCGACTCGAGTGTCGGATATTAAAATGGTCCGCCGTCAGACTGAAGTGAGGTTGCGCATCACTGGAATAAACCATTTAAAATTGAAAATGAAGTAACTTGCCGATCTGATTATGTTCTGCAAAAATATTTTAAAACAAAACGAATTCTTCTAGCAAAACATAGACTAGTTTTATAAACTCTGCGGTTTTACATTCAGCTCATTCAATTTCGTTTTTATATCCACCATAAAGTAACTTTCTTGTAACTATTCGCTGTTCTCTAATTCAGGACGATGGAGTGTATATATTTCATTCAAGTACAAAGCAATTGGTTTAAACTTTTGGAAAGCCATTGCACTTTATTGGGAAGAAAGAGTCTTAAGAATTCTTTAAAATGACTATGGTAGAATCCTTTTTACGAGATAATGTTAACAATCTTGATTACCAATTTTCTGACATATAAGAAGTGGATGTAATGGTACAAAGTGTTTCTTGATTTGGTTTACCCTAGTTTAGTTTGATGTTTTCGAACTCATGTAACTGAGAGACTGCAGTATTATTTTTATCATAAATAAACTTGATGTTTTGTCTGCCAAAGATCTGACTCCATTCGTTTATTGATGTTCCACCATTCATCACCGTTTCACATTTATTATTATATGTATAGTACCCTGTGTATCTAGCCAAAGGTTATGACGTTATACAAAAATTAAAACTAAGCTTCAACTAAAATAAAGTAGTTTAAATTTAAAGTGCATCACCAATTTCAAATAATTAGACTACGACGAAAGGAAATAATTAATTAATGTAAATATTTGTATATTAATCAACTATTCCATTTATTCGTTTTTACTAATATGAAGGTAAATAAATATAAAAAAAGAAAAAGTTCATCTTCTCTTTTGGGCCTTGCGATTTTTTAGATAGATTACGTGAAGGTTATCTTATGGTCTCCGGTTAACTGGGGTATCGTGTGGCGATCGGTCGCCTTAACCCCCACCCACCCCCAAATGCAAGATACCCGTAAGAGTTGATTGGTGTTTAGTAGTTAAATAGACACCAGGGGTCTGTTCAGTAGTTTTATAGACACCAGGGGTGGGTGAGTTGGGGGTTTGACGCCCTTAATATATAGCACCGTGTACGCAGTAGCGGCCTTAGGGGTGGCAAGTTGGGCAACCGCTCCAGGCCCCGCGATTGGAGATTTATTGTTACCGTATGCGTGATGTTGTACGATATATATAGTCTTCCTTACGGCTCAGGGCCCAGCATATGACATTTGCCCAGGGCCCCGCGCACTGCTAAGGCCACCTCTGCGTGTACAGTCCAGACCACCCGCACATTGCCTGTGTATTTTAATATTTATGTCACGATGTGGTAAGTTTATAATCTTTTAGCCATGTTCCCTTTTTTTGTTAACAAGGGGGGATAATGAACTGTTCATTTAAATTGTAATGGTTATCTAACTTTCATTTACGTTTTTAATTGCTATGATAAACAAATAAAATAATTTTTTTTTTTTTTAGAAACAAATGAATGCTAGATTTAAATAAAAAAAAATCTATTTCATATGATCACAAGGGAGTTATTTAGGTTAGTTTTATAAATAAAGATATATTAGGCCTACAGTGGTTTAGTTGTCAACCACAAGATCTGTTCTCCAAGTCAACGACCGTCAATGTACCCGAAGACTTGAGCATTATCATATCATATCAAGATTCTCTAGACCTCATTCACCTTTTACCTATGGCTTAGTTTGTTGGGGCACCAAGCAAGACCAGTCGACCGTCTTTTTCCATT
>JADKLZ010010020.1:0-10586 GCA_021533235.1 Biomphalaria straminea | reverse complement strand
TACATTTTCAAAAGATTGTCCTCACACACTCAGTTCTAACTGTCACTTTCTTTCTCTCTGGACTACATCTGTCTAACTGTCACAAAACACACACACTTTCCAAGCTTGGGTCATGCGTAGAGCACAGGTACAGTCACACCAGGGCCAAGCGTTGACCTGTGACCCGCCTTCGCCGCCCAAGCCTGTATCAGTGGGTCTCACACATATATACATTTCAGTTCGCCACTGGAGATGTAACATTGCCCCCTTCTTAGATTTGTCCGCCCCGGACAAAATCTACCTCACAACATGGGCTGTGGAGGTTCATCGTTGCAGGTGGGGGTCTATCTGTGGGAGGGGCAGTGGGCTTATACTGCCATCCCGACGAAGCCATCTGCGTTCCACCCAGTGAATGTCTCTTTCTCCTGCACCAGTTGATCTTCCTTTGGTTGAGAGAAAGTGCACGTTGGTATCGTTGTCGTTGGCTTGTCTTCTTTTCGATCAATGTTGATGGCAGCAACTTAGCACATAGGAAACTAGTGCATTTGTTAGCTGTAGTCATCAAGACTGATGATGTAACAAGTTGTTTCAGAATTCTTCTTCGGTGGATGCTTTGCGAATGAGCTGCATGTCCACATGAAGGCAAGTTGTCAAACACGTCAGTACCTTCATCCGAGTCTGAATGACTCGACTGTGGGGCAGGTTGATGACATTCAACGTGCAAAGGTCCATCAACTTTAGCATCAGGTTCTAATGTGTTTCCTAGATTATCACCAGGGCTTCTCGCGCTGACCCTGACAGATGGACAAGCTTTTGTTAAGTCCAGACCTTGTTGGTGTGTTTCTTGGCATTCACGGCCTTCTTGTGATGCTACGTTCGTACAGTTTTTGTCAAACGCATGAGTACAGTAATCATGCTTTGAGTTCCTCTCGTAGACACTGGCAGATAGACAGAAGTCTTTAAGGTCCACAGCAACAGGCTTGGACTCAGACCCAACGTTGTCTTGATCTGTCTGGCTAGTTGAGGTTCTCATATCAGATCTGTGCTCATCGTTGTCACAGCAAACGTATGGCTTCTTGTTGTTTGAGCCAATCGACTCGTCTGTCGGGTTCTGCACGGTACCAAACGTTTTGTCAGTCTTGTTCTGCACAGTACTGGTACCTATCTGCTTAATCATGGTACCAAACGTTTTGTTGACATTTTTCAGCGTCGCACATAACTGTATATGGAGAGAGCTCATCTGTTCACTCACGGCACACATGAGCACTCTGACATCTGGTTTGATTTCAAATAGATACGAGTCCGGTTCTTCATCTTCTTCCAGCAGCGCTTCTCTGAGACGTGTTGTTAGTTTTTCTTTGTTCCCATTAAGCTGTAGACCTCTTTCACGAAGCTCTTGTCTAAGTTCTTTTAGATCAAGTTCACTAAGCAGTTTCACAGAAGCCATTAGAAATCCCACTTCTGACACCAATGTAACGAACTTCTCTAATCAGGCCTTCTGCAAACACTGCTTAACATAAACACAGCACATCTAATACAAGAACTTAACGACAAGAGCTTCAATAACAACAGTGGCGGTTTATTAACAAACACATCAACACAGCCAGTTCACAATATTTGTCTACACTAACTTCACATGCTTAACAAGAATAGAACTGTCTAACTAACTCTACAGAACATCTAATACAGCGCGTACAGCTACATTTTCAAAAGATTGTCCTCACACACTCAGTTCTAACTGTCACTGTCTTTCTCTCTGGACTACATCTGTCTAACTGTCACAAAACACACACACTTTCCAAGCTTGGGTCATGCGTAGAGCACAGGTACAGTCACACCAGGGCCAAGCGTTGACCTGTGACCCGCCTTCGCCGCCCAAGCCTGTATCAGTGGGTCTCACACATATATACATTTCAGTTCGCCACTGGAGATGTAACAATACTAAATACGTTTAAAACTCAGCTGGTCTACCTATCAAAAGGCTACATTGGAGCAGAATTGTGTTTACTAAGCGATTCAAAGCAGCTCAGAAACCTGCTCCCAGATATGTTCTCCTTCCTATGGTCCACACAACTATATGGGCCAAAAGACTCTAATTATGCTATAAGCATGAAAGTTTCGCTAAAAAAAAGAAAAGTTGAAACGTGGGCTAACTCGCCAGCTCTGTTTATAACATCTGAATTTAGTAGTATTTCAATGTGCTTATAGCTAGGAAGTGGGAGACAAATAGCATAGCTTATATTAAGCATAGAAGCAACATATAATTTTGATTAGTAATGTAATTAAATTTGAAATAGTTCTAGACTAACAATAAAAAAAATATTTTGAATTTTTTAAAAAAAAGGAGAGGGGGCGGAGAACGACCTGAATTGAAACTCATGGCCCAAGCCAACATTGGAACCATTCTGCTAGTTAAG
Organism: Biomphalaria straminea; assembly: GCA_021533235.1. Classification (NCBI taxonomy): domain Eukaryota; kingdom Metazoa; phylum Mollusca; class Gastropoda; family Planorbidae; genus Biomphalaria; species Biomphalaria straminea. The sequence continues at coordinate 8,190 of JADKLZ010010020.1, read as the reverse complement.
TTCTTATGAATATAGAAGATTGTATAACTATGTTTTTCTTATCTAGTCTAATCGTATTTCGAAGACAAACTCAGCTTACTTACTACCTTAGTCAAGTAAAATGTCTCTTTCTTTTTCGAGGTACCAAGAAAAAAATCAATTACCAATAGTTAAGTAAGCAATTGTTTGTTGTTTTTGTTTATATTATTTCTTGTGTTGTATGGTAAAAGAAATAATCGTGCACATTATCATTATTGATTCGAGATTCGGTGTTGAAGAAATAACATGCACGATTGTTTTTATAAACAGACAAACACCAGTAAGATGATATAAACTTTGTAATAAGAAAACTTGGACTACATTTAAAGTTAACAACATTAAAATGTTTTCTCAATTCAGCCTCTACATATTGTTTAATGCACGCAGGAGAATTTTTTTTTTTGTGGGGGGTAAATAAGTAACATAAAGTTTAACTTTAAAACAAATTACAGAAAAAAAAATATATTTAGATAAATGAAGTCATTAGATATTTCATTTTATCAAGCTCTATATATGTTTACAAAAACATATAGATTATTAAAGATAGTAGGGTTGGTAGAGTGTCAATTCTTAATCCTGGATAAAAGGATAAAATCTTTTCCTGGGTCTAATGGTATATTTTGATAGGTTAGAATCTTGGTGAAGACTGATTTTTAATTTCGAGATCTTTAGATCGCTGATAACTCTAATCAAATCTAAGATTTACCTTCAATTAGTTGTGGAAAGGTATAGACGGTTGTTCGTCGTGCTGGCCACATGCTACACCTGTTAACCGTAGGCCACAGAATAAGATGACGTTTATGCCATCTGCCCTTATAGTTGCAAGGTGTAAACGGACTTAACACAATCATTCACGCGAGGCAGACGAGACTACACGAGAATACAATGTGTCGAATTTTTTTTTTTTTTATTTGGTTAACATTTTTTTTTTTAATTTCTGCATTTCAGAGTCCGACCGATCAGTTGAGCTTGTTTTGGTAGCTATCAGAAAAATAGCTTCTGCCATTGAAAGATTAATCCCTAATATTGGTAAGGTGAAATTATATATATATATATATATATATATATATATATATATATATATATATGTGTGTGTGTGTATGTGTGTCTATGTGAGTGTCACGTCTTCTTATATGAGGAACATCTTTATCAATACACCAGCATCAATCATAAAATTTATAGTTTATAAATACTTATATATTTAATAACAACGAAAACACATTCTTGTTCATAGTCCTCCATTTTGGTTCTCGCTTTTCAACACGCATTTGCACCATTTCACATTTACACTATTATGCGCACATAACACCCCCATGTTTAACAAGTTCGTTGTATTTCGAACGTCCAACATACAAATCAACACAAAAGTTACCAGATTATTCGAAGTTTTAAACAAATAATCTAAATAATGTAATACAAAACAAAAGCATATACAATGACATATTAATGCCAATACATTTCTAAAGTTAGATTTAAAATATAACATTTATATTCACCAATTGTGACAGTAACGATCACAATTATAATTGCTATTATGAGCAATTAACACATCTATATATCTATACATATCTATATGTAAACATACAGATTTCGTTAATACTACTTCCCGCCTATAATTCAATTCAAATCTATATCTGATCACTAATCATTGTTGTTACACTCACAAATTGACAATTCTCTATGTAATATCTACTATATTCAAAAAAAAAAAAAAAACACCGTTTAATTACCTTTTATATACTCCACACAATCTCCCAACCTATTTACAGCGTGATAATGTATCTGCCACAACATTTTTTCCCTGGTATTGTCTTGACCTCAAATTTATAATCCTTCAGTTGTAATGCCCACCTATCATTTCTAATATTACCACATTTATTTAAATTAATGATGCCAACGGAGCATGATCAGTCCATAATAGGAATTTAGCCCCCAACAGATAAAAACTTTGCCTTGTAATGCAACACTCAGTTGCCAGCCCCTCTTTTTCAATAGTTGCATAGTTTAACTCTGCAAGGGTTTGTTTCCTGCTTACAGGGTGTGCAATTCCAATATATTTTTGCATTAACCAACCCCCAATAGCTATAGATGAAGCATCCGTGGCAAAAAAACAATTATCTAGAGCAATCGGGCAATTTCAATATTGGTTCTTCAGAAAACACCCTCTGGATTTTGTCTAGTGAACTTTGACATTGTTCAGACCATACTATATTATGAGATTTCCCTTTCTTTGTAAGATTTGTAAGAGGTTCAATCATTTCTGCAAAATTCGGAACAAATTTTCTATAAAAATTGCATAGCCCTTAAAAGCTTATAATTTGTTTTTGTTGTTTTTTTGTTTGTTTTTGGTACACTAATATCCATTATTTTCACCACTGATTCTTCCAGTGTTGTAATTGATTCATTTTTTATCTTGTATCCAAAAATAGGAATTTCACTAAGGCCAATTTTTTTTGTTGGTTTCCAGGTCAAATTGTTTTCCTTGATAATAGCAAATATCTCTCTTAGACTCTGTAAGTTTTCGTTCCAATCCTCACTAAAGATGCAGATATCATCTAAATAGCAAATAGTATTTCTTCTGTTGCCAAATATCTTTGCCATCATCCTGTTGAAAGTGGCTGGGGCATTTACCAAACCGAAACTCATTACACTCCACTTATAGACGCCAAATGGTGTCTTAAAGGCAGACAGTGGTTTAGCCTCTTCTTTTAGAGGCTCTTGCTAGTATCCTCTACAACGATCCAGTGTGGGGAAACTGTTCTGTTTTTTCAATTTATTATAATTTCCTCTGCCTGTGGCATTGGGAATGGGTCGAATTAACTTTATGTAATTGACGGTAATCCACACACAGTGTAATATTGTCACATATTTCCACTAGAACAACTGGTGCAGCACATAATGAAGTAGTTAGTTCTATCACCCCCATTGTAAGTAGTTCATCTATTTCTTTCTGTAACGCTTTTCTATGATGCAACGGTACAGCATGTTGTGGTAATTTATTTGGGGTTCTGTCAGTTAATTTGCTATCATGTTCTATAATATTCTTTCGTACTGGTAAATCAGTAAAAATATTCTTAAAATCTTCCAATAATGTTGTTACTTCCTTAGTTTTGTCTGACGAGAGTTCCGTCCCTTCCACATCTTTCCATGTTTGACTGACATCTGTTGAAATTGTTTCAATGTGTCCCAAACTTTCCTCTGCCTCAATGTCTGCACTCACGGCTGCACACATGACCAATAAGGTTTCTTTACTGCTTTTTTCACTTTTTATGTTGCGACCTAAATACTTTCAGCATATCCACATGAAATATTTTCAGCCTTGAGCTTATATAAATTTCATAATCTACATCACTAATTTTTCTCGTTACCTTATAATGACCTAACCATTTCGTGAATAGTATATTCTCCTTATCCTTTAGTAATACCAGAACATCTTGACCTACTTCTAGTTTGGTCAATTTTCTGCGTTCATTTACTCTAGTCTGTGTTTATTCATTTTTATCAAGCACCTGTTTGCTCGCATCCTTACAAGCCTTTATAACTTGATTTCTGGTTTCTGTCACTATATCGTAACTTTCTTTATTTTCAAAATATTCTTTTGGAAGTATTAGTTTTTTTAGGATTGCCAATGGGCCTCGTGTATTTCCTCCATAAATCATCTGAAATGGAGAAAACCCAGTGGTTTCATTATTCCTTTTTCTGTATGCAAATAGAATTGATGGTAATGTCGCATCCCATTCGTTTGGATTGTCATCTACTACTTTCGATAACGCTTTCTTTAAAGTACTGTTAAACCGTTCACAAATTCTTTCATCTGCGAGTGGTCTGGGGCTGAAGCATTGTCGAATTCCAAACATTTTCAATTTAAAAATGCTGTTGTTAGTTGGCAGTGGAACTGTGTGCCCCTATCTGACAGTAATTTTTCAGGAAAACCAAACCGCGTAAATAAAGTATATAATGCCTGAACTATATCCCAGGCTTCTATTCTTTTTAATAGAATAGCTTCTGGCCATCCTGAGCACACGTCTATCACATAATATATCGATGACCCCTATTTAATATCACTGGCATAGGTCCAATCCAATCAGTCGCAATCCTACTAAATGGCCTTTCTGGTATATCTACCATTTGTAATGGGACTCTGATTTTTTTTAGTGCCTTTCATTTTGGCATACTTTGCACGACAACACATAATTTTTATGGCAACAAAAACGTTCCTAATATTCTTTGTTTTGTTTTGTGAATTCACATGTATCCTGCATATGCTTCATCATTCCCATTCTTCATTATAGTATTTCTAAATTCCGCTGGTACAAAAGACTGAATAATTTTTCTTCCTTGTGACTTAATTTCTTTCAGCAAAATTCCTCTTTCTATGTAAAATATTCCTCCTCTACCTCCTTTCTGGGCCAACTGACGCATCTCTGGGTCATTTTTTTGTTCTGTAATAAACTTTTCCTTGTTGAACACTACATTATTAAGTTCTAATGTTTCTGAGTTTTCTATTAATCTTTCTTTGTTTTTTTCTATATCTGGTAACTGAAATAATTGTTCTAGATCTCCTTCATCTACGTCTTTATACTTCGATCGAGTAATACTCATTCCGAAATACTTCTTCCAATTTTCCATATCCTTTTCATTGCAGTTCTTTATACCTGGAATGTTTCCAATTATCAAATCAATATGGGAATGGTCTATTACACATGCATCCACACTTCCAGTAAAATATGGTGTTTCAATTTTAATTCTAGGAACTGGTAAATGTACAAACTTCCCATCAAACATCACAAAATTCCTTGTTTTACCGGTATAGTTTTGTTCTTCTACTAATTTCTTATGAACACCTACTATGGTACTGCCTGAATCTCGTATTGTCCTTGCTATTTTGTTTCCCACGATGGTCTCAAAATACTCTAGGCTTTCTGCACATAATAATATTGACAAGATTTAATCTCTTCTATCTCTTAATTCGCCAAATCTTCCCTTTACATTGTTTTGATATCGCCCTCGGCTACTATAAATCTGTCCTTGTCTACTACCCATTTGGTTCCTTATTTGCCCTCTAAAACCTATTTTGTTTTCCTTGCCGTTGTTGACGTAGTTGTCTCGTGCATCTCTTGTTCAGTTACATGCACTTATTTCTTCTAAGTCGCTTCCTCTGGATAGCTTTTTATCGGGATGTGCCGCCTAATAGTTTTACTATGTCTTCTATGGACATAGGTTTCCTGTCAAATATTTTTTAATTCTTCCTGGCACTTGTAAATCACTCCATCTATCATTAGAAATGTGCTGAGACTATCAAAAGTATTTTCTATTTTGTCCAAGAAAGTCTGTGGGTCATCAATTTTTTCTATCACACAGTTAAAAATTGTTCACGGTAATACGCCTCTGTTTTTCCATACGTTCGCAAAAGCTGTTCTTTCACCATGCTATAATTGCAGTGGTTCATTCATATCTATGATGGAACCTCTGCTACAATTGACCTCGATAATAAGAATGACCATTTATCTTTCAGGTATTCTAGTTCCCTCATTTCAATTTCAAATTTCTTCAAAAAATGTGTATGTCCATTTTTGCCTCATCAAATATTGCCTCTTTTTATTTTGCCCAGTTAACTCCTTGTAGATTCCCTTTTTCCTTTATCGCTCTCTTTTTCTTTATCAGTTTTTAACTTTTTTTTCCGCCATCTCTTTTTCCTACACCAATCTCTCTCTTTCAATGGCAAGTAGCTCAGTTTTCTTTCCTTTTCAATGGCGATCAGTTCAATTATCTTTTCCCGTTCCATTACAATTTCTTCTTTCCTTATGGCTAATGCCTCTCTCCATCAGTCTTTCTTTCACGTACTTTCTTTGTTCCGCTCCTTCTAGATCTAACAACCTCCCCTCTTCCATCAACGCTTCTACCTGAGCCTTTTCCGCCAGTGTCTATTATCAAAACCAAATAATATCCTGCCACTAGATCTAGGTTTTAATATCTCTACTCTCTGTTGACAGAAGAACAATTATTATACAGGAATACGTGGGTTTTATTGGTTATACCTTTGCGTCTGGCACCACTTGTTACGTCTTCTTATATGAGGAACATCTTAAATAACAATGACAATCATTCCTGTTCATAGTCCTCCAGTTTGGTTCTCGCCTTTCAACATGAATTCGCACCATTTAACATTTATACTAATATGTGCACGTATTCTAAAATAGGAAAAAAATATTTTTTTTAATTTATTAATATTGGTAACGCAACTTTTTTTCTTTTGTTAGTATTCGAAAGAAATATATTGTAATAATTTAAAGGAAGGCAACTCAACGAGACATAAGATGTTTATTTACATGACATTACAGTTACATAAAACAACAACTTCATTTAGCACTGTTTCTCCATCTTGGCTCTAGACTTGGGCGGAAGACGTTATTCTCAACATGTCAACATTCTGTTCTAGTCCGTTCACTATAGGTGCGCACCTGTGCACTAGCCTGAATGATGGTGCGCAAGTCAGAGTCATTACATTATCCTCTTCTTAGCACTTTTCGTCTCGAAAAGAAACACTGCAGCTGAGGTTTGACAGTTCAGGTGGAGGTCGATCAGTGGGAGTCACAGGCGGCAGGGAGCGTGTTCCCCACAGACCCATCCGCATTGTTCTCCTCCAGTGCCGCTTTCTCTTTCTCCAGTTGACCAGGCTGTTGTTGAGACGATGGCGTGGCCGTTTGACACACAGAGAGATAGTGTCGAGCACTGTTTTCGTCAGCACAGTCGTTGATCGGACACGCCGTTTCAGAAGACCCTCCCGACAGACGCCTCTCATGGAAGCTGTAGGTTCACATGCAACCACGTTGCAAACAAAGTCCGATATGCCGCCTTCATCTACAGCTAACAGTCTCACGTCCAGGAGATAGGTCTCTTCAAGTTCAAGTGGAAGATGTCTTCCTCTCGACAGCTCAGATTTAAAGTGGGTTGATTGACATTCATCTATGCCAATGTCGATGATGGTGGCAGAAGTACGCATGCCTTGTTGATGGTTTTCTCGGCATCCACATTCCCTGTGTGATGCGCCGCACGTACAGTTCATGCTCAAGTTCTGGATGCAGTTGTAGAGCTTCACATTTCCCTCGTGAGCACCGGCAGATAGGCAGAGGTCTTTAAGGTCTATAGCAATAGGCTTAGACGCAGACCCAACGTTGTCTTGATCTGTCCGGCTCATTGAGGTACTCGTTGCAGTTAAATCAGGAACAAATGTTTCAGGCAAATAACAGACTTCAGCTCCTTCGTTTGTCTCTTTCCTTTCGATTCGGTATATCCCATTGAGATCGTCGCAGCAATCGTTGTCAGGTTTCTCGCCTTGAAAGTCACCCCCGTCAGACTTGTTCACAACACAGTCACAGACAGCGCTCCAATCTCCAGCGCCTACATCACCACTGTTTGTGCAGCCACAGTCCTGACCAGGCAGCTGCCCTTTCACAAACGAGTTTATGCCTTCTTTCGGTTGCAACACCATATGATCACTTTGTTCTTCTACTTCCAATACACTTTCATCTACGTTTAACATTATATCCCTGCTCATGTTCCTCATCATGATCCTTATCGTGTTCAATTGTTCCGTAAATTCATCCCCACACTCCTGGATCTTGTCAAAGACATCCACAATCCCAGGTTCAACTTCGAACTGGTAGGTCTCCGGATCTTCATCTTCCTCAATCAATGCTTGTCGCAGATGAGCCGTAAGCCTTTCCTTGCTACCGAAGGGTTTTAAATCTCGGTCCCGAAGCTCTTGTCTCAGCTGTGTAATTGAGAGCTGATGTAATAGCTTCGAATATGTCATTGTAATCAAAGCCTACCTCCTCTCGTTGAGTTGCCTATAATCCTCACTTCTGACGCCAATGTAATAACTTCAAAGGAAGGCAATTCAACGAGACATATAGATTTTTATTTACATGACATTACAGTTACATAAAACAACAACTTCATTTAGCACTGTTTCTCCATCTTGGCTCTAGACTTGGGCGGAAGACGTTATTCTCAACATGTCAACATTCTGTTCTAGTCCGTTCACTATAGGTGCGCACCTGTGCACTAGCCTGAATGATGGTGCGCAAGTCAGAGTCATTACAATATTTATAATGATTTATTTGGGTTTTCGGGGGCCGCATAAAACACTTCGGCGGGCCGCATGTGGCC
>JADKLZ010009998.1:7619-18682 GCA_021533235.1 Biomphalaria straminea | reverse complement strand
TATAAATTTTATTTCGAAAACGGCTCTAACGATTTTCTTTAAAATTTCAAGGTATGTGCGTATTAGTGAGAAAAAAATTCTGAACTCATTGGCCACATCGGGAAAACTCGAGTTTGACCGTTATTTCGATATGAAAATGTCTCAATTTAATTTTGGTTTGAAGGTTTTATGAATGAAATGGAAAATTTATGAATGAAAGTTTTCCATGACGTAAACGGGAAAAACGCTACTTACGTCACTAGGCTTACTATAGTGTACTTCTTTGCAAACAAGAACGCGTTTAGAGATATGAATGAAGGGATGTGTAAAACTAAAAGCAGACCACGGGCTATAGCACCACTGGGATGGATGGATGGCAAAAGCCGGTATGAACTTTTTATTGTCCGACAGTCAGGCTAGGCAGGGCATTTATTTAACCGAACAAGGCTCGGCCACCTGATATAAAATTAAATGTACCAATGTATGATTAGTTATTGCGTTTTAAGAACTTAATAAATTGTTTACACCTAAATTGCGTAGGGCGGTGTAGATACCGTTTACTTTGTTATTTTTTTTTTGCTGGTGATCTCCAGCTGTCTCGTTCTGAGGCCGCATGCAACCAGGTGCTCTATTCTGTCAATTGTCAGCTAAGGCCAGTTGGCGCCTAAGCTGGTCTTTTAAGCATTTCGGTGTTACGCCGACCACTTTATTAGCTCACCAAAAAAAAAAAAGACCGCCTTTGCCATGAGTTTGTCTGAGATTCGTCTCCCATACAGGATACTGCTCTGTCAAGCGTAACTGTCGGACTTAAAGAATTCCCTCTATACAAAGACCCAACAGAAAATTTGCTGCCGAGGACAGACGCAGACGCGAAAAGAAAATCTTAATTGACCACCGGAGGACAATGGTTATGCTTGCCCTGGATGTGGCAAAATATGTAAGTCAAATCTGGGGCTGCGTAGCCACGGGAAATACTGCATTTCTCATTAATCTTTGGATTTGATGTCAAGCCTTAATATAATTATTATTTTGCTGGTAAAATTATGACCATGCATTCATGCTTCAGTGTCTAATGTCCCGTACCAAAACAAAGGAAATGGTGATTACACAGCTGCTCTACTGCTCCTTAATTTCTCACACTGAACAAGATATCTAAACTTGGGGTTACCGTTAGGGCGTGGTGACGAAAGGCCCAGGAGATATATGAATGGAGGGATGTGTAAGAGCAGGCCATATCTTTCCATGGGCTGTAGCACCAGTAGCAGTAGTATATTACCTTTCTTAGTTATTTAACCGAGCAAGGCTCGGCCACCTGATATTCCTGTCATAAGTACATATGTCTATTATGCAAGGAAGAAATGACGCGATGTAGCAATCTAATCAGAAGGATCATTTGTGATGATAATAATAATGGCAATGTCTTTCATTGCGATGGTTTCGAATAAGTGCAGTGTTTCACGTGCCGATGAAAACCCAGTTGTGACCTACATATTTTTCGCATCTTGTACAAAGCCGTTGTCGTCCAGCGGTCTATGTTTTAAGATTTATTCTCATCTTTAGCGCCTTATACAAATAAGAGCTTTTCTTTGAGTCTTCAGCACCTGTCTTCAATAAGGGCTTTTCAATGAGTCTTCAGCAACTGTCTTTAATACAAGCATTTCTTTGGGTCTTCAGCGCCTGTCTTTAATAAAAGCATTTCTTTGAGTCTTCAGCACCTGTCTTTAATACAAGCATTTCTTTGAGTCTTCTCATACCTGTCTTTAATACAAGCATTTCTTTAAGTCTTCAGCACCTGTCTTTAATACAAGCATTTGTTTGAGTCTTCAGCACATGTCTTTAATACAAACATTTCTTTGAGTCTTCAGCACCTGTCTTTAATACAAGCATTTCTTTGAGTCTTCAGCACCTGTATTTAATACAAGCATTTCTTTGAGTCTTCAGCACCTGTCTTTAATACAAGCATTTCTTTGGGTCCTCAGCACATGTCTTTATTATTATAAAAGCTTGTATTTTGCGTTATAATAATGCTTATAGCATGCTCAGGGCGCTTTGGTCCAATCTCATTTGTGGACCAGTGGGGGAAGGAGTTGGTTTTCCTTGCTGCCTTTAGGCGCTCAGTAAACACAACTCTGCTCGAGTAGGGTGTCCAACCTCGAGCAAGCAAGCCAAGTTCAAGCGCACTTAGAATCTCGACCACGCTTCCCACTAATAATGGTCTTTAGGTCTCAACACGCTTAGAAAATACATAAAGATTTGAAATACCTTCAAACACTCAAAGATAAAGTTCAGAATAGGCACACATTCAAACAAAATGTTAGCTTCAACATCACTAAGAGAAGAAATTTGCGAGCGTCATGCGCCGAGCGTCATTGCGCCACAAGGAATGTTTGCTCACGGTAGATATTGAAGTTATCCAGTCCCACAAGTTATGTGTGTTTAGTGCATATATTGAAGTTATTATTGGCCACCCAGATCTCATAAGCACAAAAAAAAAGTAGATTCACCACCTAGATCTCATAAGTATAAAAGTAAAGTAGATTCACCACCTCGATATGCCAAGTACCAAAGTCAAGTTGACTCACCACCATAGTGATAAGTACAGAGGCAAAGTAGATTCACCTATCAGATTTGGTAAGTACCAAAGTAAATTCACCACCAAGATCTTACGTTTACCAAGGTAAAGTAAATTCACCACACATTGTCTATGACCACCAAAGAAATTAGATTCACCATCTAGTTCTGATAAGTAACTGGAGTTAGTCGAGGACCACCTTGTTGACTGTTCATATGACTACTAAAGGAATGCAAACTCGTCGTCCAGTTCTGAAGGATACCTAAGGAAACTGTAATCACCAGAGATGGAGTGTGCAGACAGAAGTGGAATGAGAAGTCACTTTCAGAGTGAGACTACATCCGCCCCAGAAAGGTGAAGTGATAATATAGTAGCTAATAAAGTCTCTCACTATCCATGTTAACCCTTTCTCTCCATAATTATTTACTACATCTGGATGAATTAACGTTAGTATCGTCAGTTTAGATAGAAAGTGTTAATAGATATAGTGCAACATTTCGAGATGATAAAACAAGGTCTGTCTTCAGTTATTGTTGAACACAGGTGAAGAACTAAACTTTCTAAATTTATTTAAAGTTCCAGAAAAGATGAGAAATCATACGTAAAATATATTTCTAAGTAAGGTTTCAGATTTCAGGTTTCACAAGATTTACTCCTGCTTTTCATAACGTAGGGAGATACATTTTAATTTTTTTTTCTTTTATTTTCACCACTATACTATTGACATCTCAAATCGATACTAGTATGGATATCATCCTCTTTTTCGTATCATTTACGTTCATTTTCTTGGTACCCATGATGCACAAGAATAATTCCGATACAAAATCACTAAACTCGCTAAGCTCGACTCGTAACTTGAATAATAGCTTTTAAAACAAACATAAATTTCGCTTTTTACGCTACTTGTATCTCAAATGAGGCACATTCCTCATCCCATATGCTAGGACAAATCTGTACAAATGCTCTTTCTTCCCTAGTGCCATTAGAGCATGGAATGATTTGCCTGAGCTAGCCAGGAAAACCAGTGACTTGGCAGAATTTAAGTCACTGGTAAATATGCATGACTGAATGCATGACGCGTAGGACGTAATCATCTTCTTTTTTGAAGTAACGTCTGTATTATATAAGATAAGATAAGAAATCACTCGTATACAGAGCAGTTCCTATCTCGAGGCACCACTGTAGCTGCAACATGGCGGACCTGCGTTTGAGTTTTGAAGAGCGGAAGTTTGAGAATGTAGCTGAGATTGAAGAGAGTGGAGACGTGAGCTTGTTGGCTCTATATTCCCTGCCATTCGAGCATTATACGGTAATGATGAGTTTTATTTCCAACAAGATGGCGACCCACACCACTATCATAGGGACGTACGAGTATACCTGGATCACAATGTGCCAGACCAGTGGATAGGACACAGTGGAGCAATTGAAGAGTGGACGTACGAGTATACCTGGATCACAATGTGCCAGGCCAGTGGATAGGACACAGTGGAGCAATTGAAGAGTGGACGTATGAGTATACCTGGATCACAATGTGCCAGGCCAGTGGATAGGACACAGTGGACCAATTGAAGAGCAGACGTACGAGTATACCTGGATCACAATGTGCCAGGACAGTGGATAGGACACAGTGGATCAATTGAAGAGTGGACGTACGTGTATACCTGGATCACAATGTGCCAGGACAGTGAATAGGACACAGTGGACCAATTGAAGAGCAGGGGCCAATCGAGTTTCCTGCACGCTCTTCCGACTTCTTTAATTCCTCAAAGATGTAGATTTAATGTGAATCATTGCCAGGCACTTAGACACTATTAATAGACCTTTAATGCGAAGGTGTTAAAAATTAAATATACTATTTTTTTGTGTATTGAAGATTAGATATTATAAAATAATTTAAACATATATTTTGTGTAACTATAAAGTAGTTCTAAAAATTATCCATTACATTGTAGGGAAATAATAAATGTCTAATCTTCAGTTACACATTTAAAAAAACAAAACATAATGCCTTAACATATAAACCTTTTTTAATTTTACAAACAGTCTTATTGTTACGTTTTTTAGCGGCCCCCGAAAGGGGAAAAGACGCTATTAGTTTTGTGTGGCCTGCATATCTCTCGTGAGCTAGTACAACGGCTCGCTCTCTGCGCAGTTTCAACGGTGGGATGTTTGTCATGATTTCACCAGCAGCAATTGGCGTTGTCCTAAACGTTCCACAGATTAGTCTTATGGCTTGGTTCTGAACAGAGTCCAAACTTGCAAGCGTCGTTTGCGAAGCCCAGACCTGAACAGGAAGACTGTAGTCCATGTGAGAGCGAACTGCACCCATGTACAGTCCTCTCAACACGTCAGCTCTTGCGCCCCACTTCGTTCCAGCTAGTTTCTTCACTAGATTCAGCCTCTCGGAGGCTGTCTCTTTTACTTGTTGTATATGATCGCACATAGTCAGTTTCTGATCGAGAATGACCCCTAGGTACTTGGGCTTTTTGTCCCATTCCAGAATCTTGCCATCCATCCGTAACTCAACAGGCTCCTTCAATATATCACGTCCCAGCGTAAACCAAGAGTAAACCGACTTCGAGTGGTTTACCTCGAGGCTCCACATTCTGGCGTAGCAGGATAAAGTTGTTAATGCCTGCTGCAGAGTACCAATGAGCTGCTGGCGATCTCTGCCCGACTCCCATAACACAATATCATCCGCAAACAGAAGTTTCTGACAAGGCAGAAGGGCCGGCAAGTCGTTGATATAGACTAGGAAAAGCGTGCAGCTGAGTGCCGATCCCTGCGGCACCCCCTGTTCAAGTGGAAGTTTCTTCGACATGTGCTTACCAACACGTGTTTGAACCGTTCGATCCGTGAGGAAACTTTGGATCCACCTAAACATGTTTGAACCGACACCAAGGTTCATCAATTTCAACAACAAACCGGGCCTCCATACTCTGTCGTACGCTTGTTTGAGATCGATAAAAACCGCTAGCGTAGACTGACCAGGTCTATTTGTGTTACCCCACTGGAAGCCGTCCGCCACCTTCTGCATAAATAACGTCACTTGATCGATCGCATTTCGGTGCCTCCTGAACCCGCCCTGTTCAGGAGCAATGAGACCTTTCGTTTCTAGGAACCATGTGAGCCTCCTGTTGACCATGCGTTCGGCCGCCTTCCCGACGTTAGACGTTAACGAAACGGGCCGGTAGCTTTCCGCACGATCTGGGACCTTCCCCTTTTTGAGCAGGGGAACGATCGTTGCCACTCGCCAAGCCTTGGGGAAATCCCCTTGAGTCCACGTACGATTGATCAATTCCAACAATTTCCTTTTCCCTATGGGGCCGAGATGTTTCAACATTTCGTTGCTGATCCCATCTGGCCCCGCCGCTTTTCGTAACTTGCACTTCCGAAGTGCACTTTCTAGCTCTCCGTGGGTGAACGAGTTAATGAACGTGTTCGTCTCCTCCTCGCCGTAGACATAACTGCGTTTTGCTTTAGCCTTCATGGTGGCCTCCAAGGCTTTCGACATTTTGCTCCTCTCAACCGTCTTAGATATAGCCGCAAAAGCATGGTTCAGAGCGTCCGACCTTTCACAGTCAGTGACCACCAAGCCTTGAGCCGTTTGCAGGGGCGCAGCTGCTTTTGGTTCTTTCGCCCTCGACAGGTTATTGAGAAGTTTCCATGCCTTACGCCCATCCGCAAGGTCCAGGTTGGCACATGTTTTTTCCCATTTTTGTCTCGTACCCTCCGCTATGGCTTCCTTTACCTCCGCCGTTAGCTTGTTGTAAGCTCTCCTGGTTTCATCGGTTTTTCGACGACTGTGCTGCCTACGTGCAGCCCGCCTCAGTCGGATTAGGCGTGCCAAAGCGGGAGACCAAAAGGGTCTGAACTTGCGCCCCCCGTAAGACCTCGGGATAGCCTTTTTGGCCGCTCCAATGATGGCCTTCACAAAGAGTCCGTATAGCCGGTTAATGCATTCAGCCTGAGTGTCCAGTCCGTTAAGAGCTACATCCGATGCAGTCCTGTACAGACTCCAATTAGCACGATTGTACACCCATTTTGGTTCTGTGTATGGGGCACGCACGTTGAGCTTTCCGAGTTCGATAGTAACCAAGACCGGCAGGTGATCGCTACCGACATCATTGAGAACGTCCACTCTTGACTGTGACTTTAAATCAGTTGACACCAGGGACAAATCTGGACGCGACAAACCCCCATGCCCGGTGTGCAAAAAGGTCGGGGGGCAGTCTTTATCCTGCAAAACTACCAGATTTGTTTCGTCACATATCTCGAGCAGCCGTCGCCCTCTGACGTCTGTCTCCTGACATCCCCACGCTGGGGACTTAGCGTTAAAATCTCCTGCAACGATCATCTTCGTACCAAAATTCTCACGCAGTTTGAATTGCAACTCAGACTTCGGCGGATTATACAAGTTTACGCATGTGAATCGCTGACCATGTTTATAAACCTCCACCGTCAAAGTATCCGTCCCACCGGGCACTGCAGGTGCGCTGGATTCCACAACTCGGGCCGTAAGCGTATTTCGTACGAACGTAACTAACACCTGGCACCGCGAGCAGGAACACCGGTAGGCCGTAAAGCCGTGAAGTAGTGGAGGGCCTTCGTCCGAGCGTAGAGTTTCTTGGCATAAGAAGACATCTACCCCAAATTGCTCTGCTATAGTATAGACCTCGATCCGTTTCAACGAGTACTTGACTTTAAAACAAATATGCACGAAATGTGACGACTGATCATTCGACAAAGACCCAAAGCAGCATCTAAAACAGAGTAACCTTGATAGTTCTTCTTCAATTTAAATGTTAATTTTTAATATTGAAAAACTATGCGACCATAGTGAATCCCCCCAGGACCTCCAAGAACTGTTGGCTTCTAAATTTACGTAAAAGTTTGTGAATTTTTAGCGGCCCCCGAAAGGGGAAAAGACGCTATTAGTTTTGTGTGGCCTGTCTGTCCGTCTGTCTGTCTGTCCGTCTGTCCCGTTTAGTGCTCAGAAAGTAGAAGAGAAAATGAAAATCTTACATCACGATAATATAGATCATTCAAAGTTCTGATGCAACGGCTACTTTTTTTTTTTTCTAAAAGCTCAAAATCTAATTTTTAAAAATATTTTATGCAAGCAGTATTTAAAGAGAAAAAACAAAATTAGTATGCAATATAAATGAAACCTAATTTAAGACAATTAATAATCAAATATATAGCTACTTATTTCACGTTGTATTTATTCCAAAGAAACAGCATTCACTATCTAAGTAATTAACTCATAAAAAAGGTGTGGCAGTTGCCTTGAACATCGGCCTTACAAAGCTAACGTTGAGAGATCAAAGCACGGAAGATGTATATTTTGACCGATTGGGCACTAAATAAGATCTGTTGTTTATCTTTGAAATATATTTTTTTTTTAAATGAACTATAAGCAGCGACTTTCGTGTACTAGCGTAAAGCCCGGCCATGACATGATTGTAAACTAATTTCTTAAACTTTTTTAAAATCACATTTTTGAAAAAAATTGTTTTTATTGCCAACTTAAGAATGAAAGAAGCATATTTTTGTGCGTTTTAACTGTTTATTGGTCTGTCCGTCACGGTTGGATAAAAAAAAAACTAAAGGATTTTGAAAATAATGTTTAAACTTTACTGTTCATTCAGAAATATTGCGATAGTTTCAAATATCTATAATAGATTGTTCCGGATGTTTATGTCTAGATCTACATTGAAATGTTATAATAAACTAAAACTAATATTATATTTTTAAATTTAATAGTGCATTCATTCTATTGATTATCTGGGCTTTTTATTTTAATTTTGCCTAAATTTTATCTAAATTACATCCAAATTATTAATAATAATAATTAATAAGATATATATTAAGAGTGCTAAATCAGAAGTTTAGTTTATGTACAACTACATCTCTACAAATCAATGCTGAAAGATTATTTAAAATCGCTCGTGTGACATATTGTATATATCAGGCTATTAGTTTGGAACCAGTTAGCATGCTGAACTGATTATTTCGACGCTCCCGGATTATGTGTCTCTTTGTTTTACATGTTTCGATTGTTTCTTCAGAGTTAAAGATAGTTTACTTCCTATTTCAAACTTCCACAGGAGGGGATGGGAGCATGCAATAATTGAGCCACGGACAAATGATAAATCCGAACTACAGTCTAGTGCGGAAACATCAAGATAAGGCAGGTTTATACCTTGCTCGCCATCCTCCGTCGTCCAGCGAGAAGTTAATTATTTTCAACTTTGAAGGAACATCCGAAACATATAGCGAATAGGCGGATCTGACAGGGATCCGACTCCGACGAGGGCCGCCTCTGTGTTTGTGTATCACACAAACTCTTTTTGTAATCTTGTTTTTTCTTTGTAAAGTAAATTATGACTTTTAAGCAAAGTTAGGGTCAGTCAGTTCTTACGCGTGAGCTTTCAGGGTTCCGGAATCTGTATTTCCAAACTTGCCTCTAAACTTTCACATTATTTGAGTACACATACATTTTGAACAAGAGTTTTTCTAGCTTAAAAATAAACACATGTAATAACAGTTCGATTCTATATGACTGTAATTTGACAGTAGCCTCAATGATAACAACAAGTAAGCTAGTTCGACAGTTCCGGAAATTATGTTCAAGTGTAAACAGTTAAATACTTCACATTTGTACAACTTTTTACTTCACATTTATACAACTGTACTTTTGCGGTAAAATGTTGTGATGTAAAAACAAAATTACAAAAATGTAAAAAAAAATATTCCTAAAATGAGTTTCATATATATTGCTCAATCGTGTTGCAATTTTGCTATTGGGAGTGTAGGGAAAAAATATAAATACATAATACAGTACAAATGTAAAGATGTCGTAGAGCGACTATGGCTCATCTCGAGCACTTTGCCACGTGGCTTTAGGTATCTATTTCGGTGAGACACTTTCGTCCACATATATGACAGCTAAAGGTGGCTTACGCTTTGCTGGTAGATGAGCCGCCCATTTTTTTGTAACGCACTCTTTTCCTCAAGAGCTGGGGAACATCTTATCTCGCTGTTTACAGCATTCTTGGTCACTGTCTCTTTCCAACTAGTGAACTCTAAGGCTATGTATTCTCAATGATCAGTATCAATGTAAACTGGTTGTATATCCCGTTTTGTAACATCAATGAAACGGAAGTGGGGTCGTCCAGTTTTTCTTGAGTCAGACGAGAGCTGCCCGTAAAGAATGACTTTAGGGATGCGACTGTCCTCTATCCACAGAACATGTCATAGCCAGTGCAGGCGGCGTTATCCAAAGGCTGTTGTGATGCTGTGAAGACCCGTTCGCGCATATTTAGGATTGCAGACACAAAAAAATGTGTGTGAAATAACATATTTGTTTGTTTTAAGGAGATTCGCATCAGTTTTCATAAGATTTTAATAATTTCAAGAGATATATATGACTTTTTCCTATAATTTATAATTTCAGGATAATTCCAGGACCTCTTTAATAATAAGTTAAAATGGCTTAATTAAAAAAATTTACACAAAGAATTCGCATCGCGCGGGGCCTATGAAAGCACGGACCCACTGCAACCGCATAGGTTGCAGTGGCCTAAGACCGGCCCTGACCACTGGTATAGAGGGACTTCTTATGGTCCGACAGTTACGCTGGGTAAGGCACGTATCCCGTATGGGAGAAGAACCTGTGCCAAATGCAGTCTTTTTTGGTGAGCTAAAAGGTGCTCGATGTAACAGAGGCATCCCATGAAAACAGTTTAAAGACCCGAAGATGGCAAGGTAGCAAAGAGGGAAAGAGATAAGAAATCAGAAAACTGTGTACAATGATATGTGTCATATGAAATAACAGACAAGAAGCGATTTCGAAAAGATTGCGACACTAAGCTTAATAATTGATCAAAAGTAAATTAATGAATAGCGTAAGTATAATGGTATCCAAGGATTAATACATAAGTAAACACTGATGTGGGGATTATTTAACAATGTGAAATGATAAGTAACACAATAGTATCGTACTAAATGTAGGAGTAATGAATGATTTATTCTATTGTTTCTATATAAATAATATAATTAATCATTTTAAACGAATACACAGTCTTTTGAAAACATGTTACAATAATTAATTAAATGAATCATATGAATGTCAAATTGTGAAGTTCAAAATTCTAGCGACTTGGTGCGGCCATTGGAGAAAATAAATATAAATGAATCGTACATATCAATCGCGCTGAAAAATGTGGAGAGAAAAGATTGTATTGTTACCACTGGCAGTCCTAAACCGTACATATCATTAGTTCTGGAAGATCTGGAGAGAAAAGATTGTATTGCTACCACTGGCAGTCCTAAACCGTACATATCAATAGTTCTGGAAGATCTGGAGAGAAAAGATTGTATTGCTACCACTGGCAGTCCTAAACCGTACATATCATTAGTTCTGGAAGATCTAGAGAGAAAATATTGTATTGTTACCACTTGCAGTCCTAAACCGTACATATCATTAGTTCTGGAAGATCTAGAGAGA
>JADKLZ010009879.1:0-18962 GCA_021533235.1 Biomphalaria straminea | reverse complement strand
GGGAGACCATAAACAGTCGTTTAATAACCTAAAGAAATAGATGTTATGATTTGAGGGGAGGCATTACCTAAAACCATGTGGTGCAAGAAGCAAGCCAGTACGATCACCCATCCGTAGCCTCCGTCGGGCGCTTTCAGTAGCACTCCTTCATTGTTGGGTTCAATGGTCAGTTTCAATTTCTGGGGCGCTTGGCCATCGAGTTGAATCTCTACGTCCCCCTGTTAGGGGTCAGTCCAGACAAAGTTTTAATAGGACATAAAGGAAATGTGATCGGTGAAAATTGGAGAGATTGAAAATAAGTTGAGAAAAATAAAGTCAAGGAAACCAAGGTCAGAGGCCAACTAGATAATACAAAGTTACTTTGTGCTATAAGTACTATAAGTCAAAATATCTAAAAATTGAAGTCTACAGTACTGAAAAGTGAACAAAAAACTATTACAAAGTGTATTCAAATACTTCGCCTATGAAGACTTTCATAGTCTGTATGATGCAAAGGGTCATCTGTTTCTGTTGTCCACGGTTAACGAATGTGTCATGTGGCCAGCACAATGACCAACCGCCATTACTTTTCCCAAACTAATGTCAGGTACCCATTAAATTTAGAGGCGTCCTAAAGATTCCGAAAGTAAAAATCCCAGTCTTCAGCAGGATTCGAACCCCCGA
The DNA here is from genome assembly GCA_021533235.1 of Biomphalaria straminea. NCBI lineage: Eukaryota > Metazoa > Mollusca > Gastropoda > Planorbidae > Biomphalaria > Biomphalaria straminea. The sequence continues at coordinate 18,299 of JADKLZ010009879.1, read as the reverse complement.
TTTAGAAGCCAAGCTCTTTATCAATCAGCCACCGCTTCTTTATCCATTAGAGCGTTTGGATCATTACAAAGCTTATATCAACTCAATCTTTTAAACTGGTCAAAAGTTTGTACATGTTTTTTCACGCAAAATCTAGGATAAGGCTGAAAGTTTGACCAATTATTTCTTTTACCTGACAACACAAGAATCAATAAAAAAACAACAACAATTAGTTTATTAACTATTGGTCATGATTTTTCTTGGTATCTCGAGCAAGAGAAAGATCGTACTTGGCAGATGTGGTGATGTAATCTGAATTAGTCCCCTAGAGGACTCCTAAGCCCTGAGAGAACATTTTTTTATGCTTTAAAAAACGATCATGTAAACATTCACTAAGATACACCTTCTTTTATCCTCTTCCTGAACTGGTCCAGACAAGTGATAGGATCATAGCGCATTGAGAAAGCTTAAGCTAAACTAAAATACTTGGTAAAAATATTTCAAATCGCCGGTATTGTGCGGACTGATCCAAACTAATTGATAGAATTACATTTCATATAAGCTTGTTGTTTTTAAAGGTGTTTTTTGTTTTTGTTTTTCTTGTTTAAAATAATATATTCAAAACTCAAACCTGACGCGAAGATCTAATAGCCTAGTCCAGGGGTGGGCAACCTTTTTCAACCGAGGGCCGCATTAATGAAATTTGGGGACTAGGCGGGCCGCATATATATATATGTTTGAAAAGATTTAAAACGCATATATATATGCTTTGTTTGAAAAGATTTAAGAAGCACATACATTTCATGTACAAACAACAAATTGCAATGCTTCCGATGATCAACATAAAGTCTATCTTCAACTCTTCATTAGAGATATTAGGAAAGGGTCACAGTCAATGTCCATCAAGGAACCTAAGAATTTCTTCCTTTAGATTCCATATTGATCTAATGATTGGCCAGTGAATACAACTGTCTTACTGAACATCAGAATGTTTTAATTCTGAATCTTCACATACTTTTCGGAACTGCCAGTCGGGACCGGCCTTGGATAATTGGAGGCCATAGGCGAAGTGAATTTGGTGGCCCCGAATAAAATAAGAATATACAAAATAAAGGGGGAAAAAGTACTTTGAAGAATAACATTGAGTTGAAGTTTCACTATTCGTTTTCTGTAGTTACTACTCAAACTGTAGTTCCTGTGCTAGCCATTTAACAATCATTGACAAAGCTTAGGACGGTCCCTGCTAAAAAAAATTGTGTATGAATATATCTAATAATTAATGAATTTAATGTAGCTATGTATAAAATTTCCAGTTACTAAATTATGGTTGGAATGTTTTTTTCTTTATTGTATAAAAAAAGTTTTTTTTCTCAGTCAAAGCTCCATCAGTTGTTACCCTTGCCATCTTGTACAAGCGAACCCAACTCTTTCAAAACAGTTCTCCATAGCGCATAGCATTGAATAAATACTTGCCAGGACTTATGTCTTTAACTGAATTTATATAGTATTGCTAGTAAATATAATCTTCCTTTGTTTCAAAAACTCTTTAGAAAGACTTTTTGAGACAATGTTTCTTTAGCCTCTTCACTACAATTAATAAGAATCAAAAGTTTCAATGATGTCTATAGATATTTACAATGATTTATTTATGTTATCGCGGGCCGCATAAAACACGTCGGCGGGCCGCATGTGGCCCGTGGGCCGTAATTTGCCCACCCCTGGCCTAGTCCAAATGATATATAAGACATGTTTAGCATTCTATTGCTTTGAGTGACAACCCCCCCCCCCACCAGAAAGATAAAATATTGATTGCATTTTTTTTTTCTGAAAACATATGAACTATTGAAAACAAAGCCTACTTTTATTTTCATTGCATAAATTTCAACTCTCTCTCTCTCTCTCTTTTTCTCTTTCTCTCTCTCTCACTCTTTCTCTTTTTATCTTTTAGTTATACTGGTCTTTTTCTAGCTCTCTATTGTTTTGACATTTTTTTTTTCAATTTGTTGGATTAAATAAATTTCTTATAGACTCACGTCTTGAGAAGGCGGGGCATCGCTGTCAGTGAGTAGCTTCTGGGTCTCTTCAGCAACGTCTGTACCCAAGGTATTCGATACATGTTCTATTTTGACGTCACCATTTTCTATCTTGTCTAATCCACCATCTCGAGTACCATCTACTACATCTGCCATAACACTTTGTCCAAGGAAACAGGTTAGTATTATAATTTTTTGGTAATATGGAGAATGAATGCCATGAAAATGAAAAACAAAAAGCAAGTGCTGATTATTTGACATTAACTGGGTAACTTTCTTTTTTTTTACTTTTACATTAACTTGAGTGATACTTTATTTTCTTTAACATGCCCTCCTTGGTTTTGTGATATTGACTTAAGAGAAAAACTAGAAAAACACATTGCAACTGGATAGCCCTCTAACAGGCACAGAGCAGAAAGGGAACTACTAACACTAGCTGCTACCATGCTAGAAAATCATCCAAGATCCCCATACAGTCAGATTGTCTTTCTAACAGATGCGAAAACAACCCTCCTAATCCTGCAAAACTCCTCTTATTATAAAATCCTCAGAACAGCACTTACAAAGCTCAACAAACAACAGCAAAAAAAAAAAATGGGTACCAGCTCATATACAACAAGAAGGAAATGAGAAGGCTGACACACTCGCCAAGAGTGGGAGAACTAACTCACAAATAAACTCTGCACTCTATCCAGAAGAAAAGAAGAAATTAATTTTAAAGAAAATAAATGAGAAATGGACGAGATCACATCCAAATCACAAGAAAGATGATTCTTACTATAAGCTATCCCGACAAGATCAACGTCTAATCTTTCGACTCAGAGCCGGACACAACAGAATGCGACAACACATGTACCGGAATCTCAGAATTGCAACCAGTGAAATCTGCCCATGTGGAGTGTCACCAGAGATTGCCGACCACGTCCTCCATTACTGCGCTCTTTACTAAGAGGCCCGTATAAGACACTGGCCTCAAAACACCCCAATAGAAGGAAAACTATATAGAGAGCTCTCTGATTTGGAAACCACTGCGCAGTTCATCTCATATATTGGTCTTGTGACTCTTGTCAATGAACGCTCCAACATAACAATGAGAACGAAGAAGAAGAAGACTAAACCGTCCAGAGAATGAGCAGTTTGCTGCCTACATTTATTGTTTTGATGGACTGTATGTGTGTTAAGCTTTGTGTTTGTGTAAGCTGAGATGTTTCTGATAAAACCACTTGGTGGTCATCATCTTTCCTTTCAGTTCCTTGTAGAACATAGGGCCTCAGTAAAAACACGTTACTCTCTACGGTCTCTTGCTAGTTTTGGCTTCCTCCGTTTCATCTAGTACACTGCGTCGTCGCGTTCGTTTTGGTCTTCCTCTGCGTCTTGTGCTCTGTTGATTCCACGCTAAGGCCTGTCTAGCTCTGTTGTTCGTTTGACTTAACCTGAGCAGCTTCGTATGTTTCCTTTGTGAAGCTCTACTCTCGCCTCTGACAATGTTTAGTGTTTGTGTTTTTGTTCTGGTTTCTGTAACAGTACTTTTTTTTTTACATGGACAGGCTCTAAGCCTATGGCACAACCCTTATGTCCCTGGGCGGGTGATGCACTTTTTTTTCTGGCCTCTTTCCTAACAGACCTGTCCGGCTTGGTAGGCAGGAGCAATGAGCTCCCGCCGGTATAGCTCTGAGGGTCATTGAGGCACGCAAGTTGTCACACCACGGCAAGGTATGTGACTCAGGTGATAGAGTCCGTCGTAATGGAAGTGAATAACAAGGGCTGATGTAAAAGGTCAAGGGAGATTATCAAGAGAAATGAAACAGTGAAGACGAGTATTAGAAGCGAGTTACATTTCCTTCATATTATTATTTCACTCGTTGTCTGTAATTGCAAATCATATGCATGAATATTTATGAAGTTATTTTCAAGTTTGTTTAAAAAGACTTCTATTCAAGTTTATTTCAAGTTAAACGTTACGAATTACCCACGCATGCATTGGTTAAGTTGTACAGCTATTTAAATCACGGAAAGTTAGTATCAAATAATCTAGAATAACAGGTATTGGAGACCGAACCGATATCCATAATACAATGATTCTAAATAAATCAAATTTTGTTATATAGAGATAAGAAACAATGACGTGATAGAAAAAAAAACTTGTGTAAAATGTACATACTGTATCTTATCCAATATAGGAACATGGAATTCTTTTTATAAATGAGTATTCCAGATGTAGCTCCTACTCACTAGTGCTCTCACTTAAACTCCTTCAAGAAAGAACGAATAGAAAAACTGAACTTATATTTGATTCAATGATTTTACTGTTTTAAAATTCCTCTGTGAATGACTAGTGGATGAGGTCAGCAGACGACATGACAAGATCGGGTACCTTGGTACTACGTAATGACTTTGCAGCAGCGCCCTGTATCGTGATGTTCAGTTTATCTACCGCATTGTTGTATTTGTTTTTCAAGACTGGATTCAAATATAGTGGAAATTGGCGCCTACAGATTGACCTAATACAGTTTAATGTCATTTATCAAAGAAATAACAAAAAATCTTAACTTTCTTTTTTTATCAAACGATGATAATCGTTGGCTTCTTTTGTGTATTTGTAGGGGCTGTGGTGAAAGGGAGGGGGAGGGTCGAGAGGTGCACTTTTGGGCATGAATCTTTGTGGAGATCCAATGTCGGTATTCTCAAGACCATCAATGATCAATGAATGGCATCTGATTGTATGTATTTATGCTGAAACAAAAAACTGGATGAATCGCATTTCTTCTTTCACATAGATCTTTGTGTTTCAAAAGAAAACTTTACGCAAGTGTGATCAATGAAAGTCAAGTAACATTTGGTGGTTATATGCTTTCTCTGCAACTTTTCTTATACCTTTACCTGGCACATTTCCACGGTCACATGTAAAGGGATTTTTTTTCCTTGTAGTGTCATTACTTTCATCGTTCAGTGACTGAAGACAGACGTCTAACTCAAATCAACCCTTAAAACGTAAACGGTAGGTTCGACACAAGGTTTGATGAGTTCCGAGAAAAATGAGAATTGAAACGGAGGCAATACTTCTTCTTCTTCTTCTTCTTTAACTGTCAGGAACTCTTGGAACTCTAGGCAAGCAAAAGTAAACACCTAGTCAGATTTAAGTACTCACTCTTAACAAAATACAGTCTGCTTTATCTCTCCTCTACGTCTCTCAAAATAGAAGCTAACTCATTTCATTTTATAGTAGGCGCGGAGGCTGAACGGTAAAGCGCTTGAATTCCGAACAGGGGTACGGGTTCGAATCCTGGTGGAGACTGGTATTTTTAATTTCGGGATCTTTGGGCGCCTCTGAGTCCACCCAGCTCTAATGGGTACCTGACATTAGTTTGGGAAAAGTAAAGGCGGTTGGTCGTTGTGCTGGCAACATGACACCCTCGTTAACCGTAGGCCACAGAATCAGATGACATTTACATCATCTGCCCTATAGACCACAATGTCTGAAAGGGGAGCTTTACATCTTTTACCTTACGTCTCTCAAAATAGAAGCTAATTCATTTTTATTATATTAAGCAATTAAGTGTAGGAGAAAAAGACCCTGCCAACTTTAAAGACCATATAAATTTCTGTTTTATATGTTTCTTTACATTTAGATCATTGTGCCCCATGGTTTCTATAATCTAATTGGTTATTTGTACTAAACAAAGCTTCTCTGCAAGACTTAAAGCGATCCATACACCCGATAATTTAAAATGTAATTAAGTGCAGCGCTCAAACTATTAACCGACGACCAAAAACATAAACTTAACTCAGACTAGGACTTAGTTATCTCAGGGACTCAAGTCTGTTCATACAATCCTGAAAAAAAAAGGGGTTCCCTGGGAGATCTTGTGTCTGTGAGGAGCGCTTTAATTCTTGATCCGCTCATCCTATGGAAGTGACATTACATTGCGAGATTCCAGCGGATCACGAGAATGTTATGAAGCCAACACAACGATCTTTGTGATATTCGAGACTAAATACAACAGATACTTTAGAATTCCTCAAATTACCAACCTAACGCTTGACCGCTAGGCCATACTGTCCTTTATTTGTGACAGGGGACGTAAGAGCCGCTGACATGATTATCGTGAGTTCAAAGACATGACACAAACAAGTGTCGTGATAAGATTTTATAACTATGTCAATAAGTTAATGACTTGTTCAAACACTACAAGTGTATCGTCCGGAATGTTGCCTTGTGATAAGCTAACGTAGATTTTTTAAAAGTTTCTTTACATGCTTTGGTGGTTAGAAATACTTAAAGATTCACAGTTTAATCTTACTATAATTGTATTGGCAATGTCGTCGATTCCAATGATAGGAATGAGTGCAATGTTTCCCATAACCACGCAAAACCTGTTGTGACCTGCGTATTTTTCAATATCTGATGCAGATGGGATTAATGTATCTTTTCTTTAACACATTTCATCGCCTGTCTTCTACAAAGCTTTTTCTTAGGATATGTGTTTTGCGACATCGTGAGTGAGACCTCTCTAAATGTCTATTGCAGAAGTCGTTTGCCGCCAGCTACTTTCCTCCATGTCAGTGAGGGCGAAATGGCGCCTGAGTTGATCTGTAATAGCAAGCTAATAGATACTAACAAACACTTTCTTGTCTGTTTAAATGCTAGTGTATTCATGTTAGATCGCCAAATATATAGACCAAAAAGAAATTCAATTATTCCCCCCTATCTGCTAATTAGCACATTATTTAGACATGTCAGCAACGTGGATTACTGGGTTACAATAACGAAACTTGCCTGACGAAACAATATTTACTATCACAGATCTTAATAGCGTTTATATTTGTCTACTAGCAAGAGGGTTTACGAAATATCAGGCGTAAATTCCAGTGCCGATTTCAGACTTCTAAAAGCTCTAAACTATTTGAGATATGGGGACCTTCTGAGGCCCTTTATACATCTATATACATATTTCTCAAAAGACAAGTTCAAAAGTTCAAACAAAAACAACAACAAGCAACAAGTAAATAGGGAAGATCCCATGGCGCAGCACGCGGTGTGAATGGAAATTGGTGCATCCCAATCCGCACTATTTTGTGAATGAAAGTGGTGTTTATATAATTCTCTTCTTCTCAGATTATTGTCATAATATTAAAAGTATTTCCAGATTATTGTGTCGTTAGACTATTGAAACTTGAACAACAATACACATATAGAGTGTACTCTCAGGTTTCACTTTAGAAGTACTTTATAATTAATATCACAAATTACGCACATTCGTTCATTAGACATGATTACGAAAGGTAACTCATCTCTCTATTCCTAGATCTAGATCTAGATCTAAAACTCGAATTCAACTCTAAGATTATAGAACTTCTCTTCGCAGAGATAGTTTTATGCTTTAGCACATGAACATACTAATTATAGTCCATTTAATCAAATTAACATTCAAATTTGTTTTTCTAAAGCATTGTTACATGAGTGCAACTCTATTCTTAATATCGCGTAAATTAAGGTCAATTAGCCATTTTATAGCTCCATTCATAGAATTTTTTATTCATGAATTAACTTATAACAAGTAAATGGGAAGATTTCATGGCGCAGCATGGTGTGAATGAAAATGGTGTATCCAAATCCGCACTATTTTCATTCACAAAATAGCATAGACATAAATAAATATAGACTGGAAAAAGGAATTACCTTCATGTAACTTGATTAAATAATTTATACACCTAAAAAATTAGCACGGGTCCAATGAAAGTGCGGGACCTACTGCGGTCGCATATGTTGCAGTGTCTACGGTCTGCCCTGGTAAATAGCGGCGTATGCTATGCCGCCGGTCGACTAGTGTTGATATATTTTGTCACAGATAATTATTTCTTGGGGCTCTATGCTTTAGCTTCTATTGCTTACTGGTAAATCCAGCCCTGGTAGAGTCTTTTAGTTGTTAGAATCGATCAATTATCTTATCCTATCTTATAAAATAGAGACGTTACTTCAAAAAAAAAGATGTTTACGTCCTACGCGACACGCAATTAGTCATGCATATTAACCAATGACCTAAATTCTGCCAAGACACTGGTTTTCCTGGCTAGCTCAGGCAACACATTCCATGCTCTAATAGCGCTAGGGAAGAAGGAGCTTTTTTACAAATTTGTCCTAGCATATGGAACGAGAAATGTGCCTTTATCTTTTGTGTCTTTCTGAGTATTTGATTAGGTTTTGTTTTTGTTTTTGAAGATTATGGCTCAGAGTTTTATGAATAATTGCTACTTTACATTGGAGTCATCTATTTGATCTACGGACTGATAGTATCTTGTGCAATTGAATTGATGTCTGTTGTAAGGCTACGCTTTTCTTTGGGTGTCTCCGGAGTGAGAACAAGACGCATATAATGTCTCATAAGACCCAAGTACCTTAGTCCTAGTCGTATGTTTTTCCTAGAAATTCGACAGTTGATGTATATTTTTGGGAAAAAGAATTACCAGCTAATTAGCCGCAAAGGGAAAAGTGGTTTCACTGTTTAAAATTTTTCCTTTTTTTCTTTTTGATTTTATAAAATGCTTTATAATGTTAAATGTTTTAAATCAATACTCAAGAAGAAAGATAATCTAAAAATTTTATTCAATTTCAAAGTCTGGACAAAATTAAAAAAAATGAAACAAAAAAAGCTCTCGAATTCATCAAAACATTTTTTTTTCATGCAATCAGGAGTAAATACATACTTTTAAAAAAAATCATATACTATACACATGTAAGAGCCCCTTCTAGAGTAGGTTAGATTAATGATAATCCACGAAACAGGAGTCATGAGTTACTTATGTGTTCTACACCAATGTAAGTAGATAAAAATTTTTTTGGTAATTAGTGATAGAGTACAATATATATTATTTTGTGATCCATTTTTTTTAGTTTCGTATTTTTATTTATTTTGTGCTTGTTTGTGCTCCATTTATTTAGTTTCGAATTTATTTCTTACCCCCTATTCACATGTTACGCTTTGATTACGAGGGAACGATTGTGTTCCCATGACAACACAAGAAGTAGATTTTCTATAGCATTCAAAATAAATACTTTATTTGATCAGAAACATAAAAAGCTCCTGCACTGACCTAGGTCATCAAGAAGGGGGTGGAGGGACTTACATTTATCGTTCCATAAATAAACTGTAAACAATAAAAGGATAATACAATTTGAACTTAAAAGCAAACATACTTCTAGACACTCTTGCATATCATGAGAATTGAAATCTATGTACATAATAACTTAACGTAATCCAATGGTTCAAAGCTCATCATCCAGTCATATATAAGTTATATACAATGTTTGTATATTTAATTGTACCAGTACATTAACACAGTTGTACAGATGTTTCATTGATATGCAATCAGGTGTAAAAAAGCACTTCAGATGGTAATAATAATAATAATAATAGTAATATAACTCATAATAAATTCACAATAGTACATGAACATTGTCGTAATATTTACAATACATTAAAAATAATAATATTTACTATTAGTTATGATATAAAAATAGTATTAATAGTTCTAATTATAGTCTTATTTTAACAATTAAAAATATAAAAAATAAGGATTTAAAAATAACAATAATGATGATTTTAACAATGAAATTAGTGATAATAGTATTGTATTATATTCATTAAGTCGTCATCAACATGTTGATTTTAAATTTCAGCCAGAATTATGTACAGGTTGTTATGATACGCTAGAATGTATCGCAACGGACGATTGAATAGTTTGAATTTATTTCATACGATCTTTCAATACACATTGACAAAGTTGCCCGTTCAGCTAGCTCCTACAGTCTAAATCACATCGTTTATATAGTCAAAGAAATGCGCTTGATTCACACACACACATTTGGCTTCACACTTATCAGAAGTACGAACTGGTTGACTATAAAAACCTATGATTTCACAGTATCAAGTTACACTCAATGTACAGTTAGATTTCAATAGGTTATTTAACGCCGGAAGTGGTAATGGTGTTAACTCCATCATTACAGATAAGATGCTTTCAATGACATGCGTCTCAAATAACCTCTGACAACAAGCCCAACTCCTGGCCTTTAAGCTTGTTTCAGATATGGAACCAGGCGGAACTGTTACCTCTGACAGAAGAAGGGGCTAATGCGAGTAACTGGTGCCTAAACCAGTAATTGCAGAACCTGCTGTGCTACTGATCCCAAACTGTATCGGATAATCCGTTCCTTTGGTCACATCAGTTGTGTGGAGAGGGGGGGGGAGTGCTGTGTTGGGGACATCGTTCCGACCATAAACAACGCACAGGCTGTCATCTCTCTTATTCAAAGCCCTAACCCCCAAAGCAGGCCTATCTGCAACTGACCGAACCCACCCATGCCACGAATGCTGCTGTCTTTTTAAAGCCAGGATTGTACTTTACAGTCCTGTTCGAGTCCATAGGAAATGAGAAATGTGCTCATCTTCGATCACGAAGGAGGAGCTATATAACCCCCAAAAAACTGGAGAGCACACCGACATTTTGCCTTTAGCCAAAAAAAACGGGAGGTGGCAGTTATCTCTTCTTTTCTTTATGAAAAAGTGGTGTACAAGATAAAGAATAGATGTTACGACGTTACGACTTAACAACAAACTAAGAACGTTTTTCAGATGTAACAATGCATACTGTCAACCTTTTTTTTTTACATATCTATATATAATAAATAGAGTTTAAACTAAAGAAAAATGCACCCTACGAGATATCACATAGACTTTATCAAGATGTGTAAACAAAATACTGTCGCAAAACATCCCTTTAGAGGACAAAGTGTATTGTCAACTCTCACCTTATTGACGATGCCAACTTTGATTTGACCCAATTAAACTAAATTGATTATTGGATTTATAAACTTAAATTGTTGCTGTGTAAAACGATCATGCATTCCACTATTATTCCATACCAAATGTAACATTTTCTGATAACAAACAAAAAATGTTATTAAAGTTTAACCCTAACAGGATAGTGACATGCAAATGAGCGAAATGAATAAGTCTATCAGAACGAGGAAAATAATTACGGATAGAAAGGGTTAACTCTGAAAATTACTGCATAGTTCACAGATATAGGAGTTAATAATGAGAACGAGGAAGAAGAAATGAGCTGTTAAATCAGACCAATATTCATAATTCATATAAAGCCTGAAGGTTGACCTGCGATGTTGCAACCAGTGGGCAGTTTAGACCAATAGCTCGTAGCCACGTCGCAGATCAGTAATCTGGCCTTCTCTAACGATTGGTCTCGACTTATCGCTTTCAGATATTTCAACAAGGGAAGTGTAAGTTACTATAAGTCTTAGTTCTTGTAACACTAAACTATTTGTGCACCACACCCACAGTGTCCCACAACATGAATTATGCACCGGTTTAGTGTGCGCACACACTTGCACAAAGCACAACTAATTAGAATAAATAATGTGCACATTGGCATGTGCAGTACTCACTAAATAAATGTGCACCTAAGTATGCGCAATACTCACTAAATACATGTGCACCTTAGTATGTGCAGTACTCACTAAATAAATGTGCAACTTAGTATGTGCATTACTCACTAAATAAATGTGCACCTAGGTATGCGCAACACTCACTAAATAAATGTGCACCTAGGTATGCACAGTACTCACTAAATAACGACGGGCAGGATTCGATCCTCGTGCCCACAGTTTGAAAGGCATATCACAAGCAGACGAACTAGTCATGACCTGAGCTTCTCGTTTGCAAATATATTCAGGTCAATGGACAAAACGGCAGCCGAACTATATGTGACACTGACCTTACAGAGAAATGTATATTGCTATTTTGTACAATATTAACACATCACTGGGAAGCGTGGTCGAGAGGCTAAGTGCGCTTGAACTTGGCTTGGTTTGGCTACTCGAGGTTCGACACCCGACTCGGGCAGAGTTGTGTATACTGAGTGCCTAAAGGCAGCACGGAAAACCAACTCCTAGATACCCCCTCCCCCCCCCCCACTGGTCCACAAATAAGATTGGACCAAAGCGCTCTGAGCAAGCTATAAGCATGAAAGTAGCGCTATATAAAAGCTATAATAATAATAATCACTCCCAAAACTCCAAATTATCGGTTAAGATCGAGTCACCACTGCGGACTTTTAAACAACCCCTTCCCACAAATGTCTTTTTCGCGTAAACATGAATTGAAACGTATAAAAACCAAATCTCTTTCTCTTCTGAAAATGAATACATGTAATAAATTAATCTACTATTAGAGTCTGTCACTCCTACATGGGGCATATACTGGCTAGTGTTCGAAGGTCAATATAATAATTATTATGATTTATAAATATTAGAAACATCGAATAGTACAATTCAATGACATGTTGGTATATATTTCTATTATAGTTAGATGATAAATTTTGACAATGAATCTTTCTAAACATTTCAAATTTAAAAAAAAAAGATCAATTCGCAGATATTTCTTAGCACCGTTCAAGCTTCAGATGAAGATGGAGGATTCAAAGCTGCAGTTCATGGCAATACGCTGAGGATATTGCTGTTGTCAGTTCTTATTTAATGCTTGTACTTTTATAAAAGTATTTAGAGTTATGGTTATCTAGGGTGCCATGTGGCCAACACAACGGCCAAATCATCGACCAACCGTCTTTACTTTCCCAAATAATTTATAAGACCTGTCTTCGAGTCCGAAGATTAATGAGGAATGCAGTATATCCCATGGCTGCACAGCCCCAGCTGTGGCCTACATATTTTGCCACATCCAGGGCAGACATAACGTCCTAAAAATCACATTCAAGTCCCAAGACTTTATTAGGATTCGTGCTAGTCATCTCTCTGATCAGTAACCACAACTAAATCTCGCATCCAAAACGTTGTTGAGATCAGATGTTAGAGTCTGATTAACTGTGGTTGGTTCGAATTAACCTTTTTGCAGACTATCAAATTCCCATTTTAAAAAATAGGGTATTCTAGTTTTTGTGTTAATATGATTTTTCTTTGGGAGGGGGGGGGGGCGGGGAGTTGGGGTGGCGGGGAGGGCCTTTTCTGGTGACGGTGGGCGGTGGGTCAATGAGTGCTACCTCTACTCTATACGCTGGGCGAGATCAACGGATGATGGAAGTCGGGATGAAGAACATTTATCAACATCTGATGTGACACATCGGGTGGTGAACATAAGGTGGTGAAATTTGAAATTTGGGCGGTAGATCTTAAAACATGGTCTTTGTCTAGCTAAAAGAACTCGATCAGCTGTACTTACGCATGGAGACACACGATATGATAAGTTATCCATGTTATAAGTACACGAATGATAAGTTATCCATAATATAAGTACACTATGAAAAGTTGTCCATGCTATAAGTACACCAACGATAAGTTATCCATAGTATAAGTACACCATGATAAGTTATCTATGATATATGTTCGAAGTTGTCCATAATAGGCTACCTCTGTAAATCATGATAAGCTAGCTATTCATAAGTTACCCTTGATATATTATTCATGATAATACCTATGATACATTAATCATGATATGTCAGATATGATAAATTACATCTGTAAAGCTATTCAAGGTAGGCTAGTCATTTTAACCATGATACCATATGATGAATCTTCATGATAAAAAGTGCACCCATGATACATGATAAGTTTCACAAAATAAGTTGTCTGTTAAATTCCTCATGATAGGTTTCTTATGATAAATTACAATGATATGTTACTTGTGATATGCTACTCATGATAAGTTACGCATGATACTTTATATAACTCTCAATATGGCCAAGACCGATCGTTACAGAAGACCTGAACACTGACCTATAACGTCACAACCTGTGGGCAGTTTAGACCAATAGCTCATTGCCACGTCACAGGTCTGTATTGCATTGCAGGTCAGTGTTCAGAGGTTTGATAACGATTGGTCTCTCTCTGGTCATCTTTAGGCGCAAGTAATTTTGTTTGAAAGTAAGCTACCGGTAAAATAAAAACTTGCCACGGAACGCAATGTTCACAATACAAACACCAGTTTAGTAGACTTTTGATTTTATAACTTATTTCTTGTGTGTTTAACAGAGTGATCATGTTATCATAGAGATAACTTCCAAAAGTTGAATTTAAATAGAATCTATCATGAAAGGATAAAGGATCTTGGTTTTAATAACGTTAGGTTATACCAAAAAAAAAAAAAAAAACAGCGCAGTCAAAAAATACGCGAATAATATGAAGCATTGGCAACAGTCGACAGTTTCACATGTAAAAAATACAAAGAATAAAAAAAACAACAACAATGACATTAGACATGTAGTTTGAATCATGGGCGGAAGCAGAGATTGGGTGCGAAAATACACAATTTAAAAAGTATAAAATAATGATTAATGCATTAACAAAATTATTCCTTATCAGATGAAATAGAACTATACTCTAGAAACCAATAGTCCATGTATTCCTTGTTTCTAAGGTCATGTATGCGTAGTTTCTAGGGTCATGTATGCGTTGGTTTTAAGGGTCATCTTAGTTTCTAGGGTCATGTATGCGTTGGTTTTAAGGGTCATCTATGCATTGAAATCAGAAAAAATACTTGAATTATGAGACAATGTTTATGTTTTTAATGCTGATAATTTAGTCCACAAAATATAAAGCAACTACTGCGATTCGAAGCAATGATGGCTAACATAATTTATGTTAAAAAGTAAGTTTAATCTCATAATTCATTGCAGATTCTGTTAAACCTAACCCTAACCCTAACCCACTTTTAACAAATGCTAATATCATTTAACGGAGGCGCGGTGGCTGAGCGATAAATCGCTTGGCTTCTGAACCGGGGACCCGGGTTCAAATCCTGGTGATGACTAGGATTTTTATTTCGGGATCCTTGGGTGCCCGTGAGTCCACCCAGCTCTAATGGGTACCTGACATTAGTTGGGGAAAAGTAAAGGAGTTTGGTCGTTGTGCTGGCCACATGACACCCTAGTTAACCGTAGGCCACATAATCAGATGACCTTTACATCATCTGTCCTGTAGACCACAAGGTCTGAAAGGGGAACTACACTTTTAATAGCATGTAACGAGCTAGAAAAATGAAGAAAATTGAACAAAAGCGTTTGTTTATTTATTTTGATAATGTATAAAAGGGAAAGAACAAAAAATTTATCAAATTTAACCAGTTGTTTCCCTTCATCGCCAAGAAGTGTGTCAATTAAGTTTTGACATCACCACTGGTGAGTTAAGAAGATGAATAGAGAATATACACTAAAACCCTGATAACTAATCAGCATACCTCAGTGAGGCATAACAGCAAAAATGATTAGAATGAACTTTCCGCGAATACATTAAGATAAAGTCCTATTAGAAAATGACCCGAGAATAAAAGTTAAAATAGAACTTGTTTTGGTAGGCCGTGTTGGAAATGTAAGTACTATTGTCTAACAGTATTAATAATAGATAGCTGTAACTAGATCAGCATTCGTAGATTTTAAAAAAAAATTATCTAGACTCCAAATGCTTTTTTTTTTCAGATTAAAAACTAGAAATGGTTCAATATTGTGTTAAGTGACCTATCTGCGAAAACTTCATGAATGTGATATGTAGATGTAGAAAGAATCGAGTTAGCTCATAGTTCGACTGTTGCTAAACAATGGTTACAGCGTTGTTTTGACCTGTTTTATTGATAGTCTTATACAAAGGGTCATCTCCAGTGCTAGCCGGAGGGGGAGGCGGTGGGTGGCCCCCAGTAAGAGCTAGGTTGTTCGGGACGCTTGGCGCAGCTACCGGTGCAACGGGGCCCCCTCGAGGTCCTGGGTTAAATGTACTGAGGCCTCCCCCGCCGATGGGGCCACAACTTTCGGACTTGTGGTTGCTGTCCAGTGGAGAGCGAATCTTGCTGTTGACGTAGGTGTTCATGTCCGCCCCGCGATCGGATGCGGGCGTCGTGCCGCCCTGGGAGACTCCGATGTGAGTTCGGTGAACGGGCGAGGTGATCTGTGTAGGGACGGCAGTGTAATTGCAGGCGACGGGCTCAATTGGGGGCGTAGTCCTTAGCTGGGACTGCCCCCTCCTGCTGTGAAGACTCGGCTGGGGGCTGGGGTTGTGGACGTGAGTGTTCCCTTGCGTTTGCTTCATTGGGGACGTGGCGTGCTGATGAGCCGACGCCCCTGACATTAGGCTTATACACTCAGGAGCGTTGCCAGAGCTTCCCATCGGGCACGGTGAGCTGCGGTTGGACTCCAGCTTCCGGTTAAGACGTATCTCGTCGATATCCATATCAGGGCCTGTCAATGGCTTGCTAAGAAGTCTCATTTTCCGGATTCTTTCCCTTTGATAGCACAACCCAGCAAAGATGATGGCGTTTATCAAAAGCAGAGACCCACCGATGGCGACGACGATGCTGAGAGGAACTCCAGCGCCTGCCGAGCTCTTGTAAGTAAAACCTTTGTCAGGCTCGGCTGTAGTCTCGCCACTGTGGTGCTTTGCTTTGCTTTCAGCCGCTTGCGACGACGGCTTCATGTCTTTCGGGAGGGGGTTGTCCTCCGTCACGTCTGGGTAATGCGTGGTCCAGGGAACATCGCTACTGGGCATGGGCGTTGGCCGAACCGGGGGCATGGGAGGTGGGGAAGGGAAGATGCCGTCGAAATTAGGTATCAGGTGAAAGGGGTCGTCAAAGGTGGACATGTTGTCAGACTGCTCCAGGAGGTGGCTGGATTGGTCTCCGCCGTCGCTCTTGTCGATCTTTGGGATGAGATCCAGCCAGGCCGCCATCTTGAGAGCACGGTAATGGCTGCGCACCACGGGGCGTTTACCTGGGGAGTCAGAAAACTCTGTTTTTTGACAATTATGACGCTGTCTTATGGGTGGAGGGGAGGGGTGTTAGTAAAAAAAATTGTCCATGTCTGCATGCATCTATGACATATGTCAGATGTCATTTCATGCACCAGACAGACTACAATGTAAAAAGTAGCAATACAACTAAATCAACAAAATCTAAACACCAACAAATGAATCGTGATAATTAATATTAAATATTCAAAAGAGCCATCTTCTTATTTGAAAACAATGTTTATATATATATATATATATATATATATATATATATATATATATATATATATATATATATTTAGTGGCCCAGAGGTTTAGATGGCGTTGTGACATAAAATTCTTAGCATCTTAGCATCACAATAATTTTGAGAGGGACACTGAAAAAAACAACAACCAGAGTGACATTGACATGACACAACCAGATTGGTATTGAGATGACACAACCAGAGTGACATTGACATGACACAACCAAAGTGACATTGACATGACACAACCAGACTGACACTAACAAGTTACACTCAGTTGTCACATACAGTAATGTTAATAAAACAACGTCCATGCACCAAGAAAAAAATAACCCCACATGATCAGTGAGATCTATAGCAGCATTCTCAGTGAACACTGGTATACAAGCTGTAACAATTACTACTTCAAAATGGTTAAGCTTGTCGTAAAACCTATACTCTAGTCTCAAAGTGTTGAGAACCGCTGCTATGTTCTTACCCACAATACAGTTTACGTGCAGTAACAAAAAAAATGCTCTGGAGGGAGGGATGAGATGATTTCAACCGAGAGCAATCATTATAGAAGGCCAGAGCACTACTACAAAAATCACAGCCTGTGGGCGGTGCAGACCAATAGCACGTTGCTACGTCACAGCCTGTGGGCGGTGCAGACCAATAGCACGTTGCTACGTCACAGCCTGTGGGCGGTGAAGACCAATAGCACGTTGCTACGTCACAGCCTGTGGGCGGTGCAGACCAATAGCACGTTGCTACGTCACAGGTTAGTGTTGAGGCCTACTATAACCATTGGTCTCCTTTCAAGGCTAACTCTTAGCTCATCCAAATCTGATTCTTTGTTCCTTTAATGTTTTACATGTTTCGGATTTCGGATCAATTCTTACTCAATGAAACAGATCTTATACTAACATTTCTTAGTCTATTTCCTTCTTTGAATGCTTCAGTATTGCAAAAGGTATTCCCGCTGAAACCATGTATCATTCAAAAATTTATTTTTCCTTAACGTCATTGGAGCTATTTCATTAATAAAAGATGTAAGCCAAATAAAATTTTAAGATGATTAAATATTTCTAACAAATTATAACTGTCGAACTAGAATTTTCACAGTCTGGGGCCAATTAGATTTTTTTTTTTTTTTACTAATAAATAAACTGCCAAAATTTCTAGCAGATCATTAGAACAGTTTTTAAAATACGATTTGTTTTCAAGGTTTTCCCATGGAGTACCAGTATTAACTAATAA
>JADKLZ010009878.1:0-18912 GCA_021533235.1 Biomphalaria straminea | reverse complement strand
GGGAGACCATAAACAGTCGTTTAATAACCTAAAGAAATAGATGTTATGATTTGAGGGGAGGCATTACCTAAAACCATGTGGTGCAAGAAGCATGCCAGTACGATCACCCATCCGTAGCCTCCGTCGGGCGCTTTCAGTAGCACTCCTTCATTGTTGGATTCACTGGACAGTTTCAATTTCTGTGGCGCTTGGCCATCGAGTTGAATCTCTACGTCCCCCTGTTAGGGTCAGTCCAGACAAAGTTTTATATTGGCCATAAAGGAAATGTGATGGGTGAAAATAAGTTGAGAAAAAAAATCAAGGAAACCAAGGTCAAAGGTCATTACTGCCAAATAGATAATACAAAGTTACTTTGTGATAAGTCAAAATATCTAAAAATTGAAGTCTACAGTACTGAAAAGTGAACAAAAAACTATTACAAAGTGTATTCAAATACTTCGCCTATGAAGACTTTCATAGTCTGTATGATGCAAAGGGTCATCTGTTTCTGTTGTCCACGGTTAACGAATGTGTCATGTGGCCAGCACAATGACCAACCGCCATTACGTTTCCCAAACTAATGTCAGGTACCCATTAGATTTAGAGGCGTCCTAAAGATTCCAAAAGTAAAAATCCCAGTCTTCAGCAGGATTCGAACCCCGAACCCCCGATTTAGAAGCCAAGCTCTTTACCAATCAGCCACCGCTTCTTTATCCATTAGAGCGTTTGGTTCATTACAAAGCTTATATCAACTCAATCTTTTAAACTGGTCAAAAGATTATACATATTATTTCTCCCACGCAAAATCTAGGATAAGTCTGAAAGTTTGAACAACTATTTCTTTTACCTGACAACACAAGAATCAATAAAAAACAACAACAATTAGTTTATTAACTATTGGTCATTATTTTTCTTGGTATCTCGACCAAGAGAAAGATCGTACTTGGCAGATGTGGTGATGTAATCTGAATTAGTCCCCTAGAGGACTCCTAAGCCCTGAGAGAACATTTTTTTTTTATGCTTTTAAAAAACGATCATGTAAACATTCACTAAGATACACCTTCTTTTATCCTCTTCCTGAACTGGTCGAGACAAGTGATAGGATCATAGCGCATTGAGAAAGCTTAAGCTAAACTAAAATACTTGGTCAAAATATTTCAAATCGCCCGGATTGTGCGGACTGATCCAAACTAATTGATAGATTTACATTTGATATAAGCTTGTTGTTTTTAAAGGTGTTTTTTGTTTTTGTTTTTCTTGTTTAAAATAATATATTCAAAACTCAAACCTGACGCGAAGATCTAATAGCCTAGTCCAGGGGTGGGCAACCTTTTTCAACCGAGGGCCGCATTAATGAAATTTGGGGACTAGGCGGGCCGCATATATATATATATATG
The DNA here is from genome assembly GCA_021533235.1 of Biomphalaria straminea. Taxonomy (NCBI): domain Eukaryota; kingdom Metazoa; phylum Mollusca; class Gastropoda; family Planorbidae; genus Biomphalaria; species Biomphalaria straminea. The sequence continues at coordinate 17,536 of JADKLZ010009878.1, read as the reverse complement.
TTTGAAAAGATTTAAAACGCATATATATATATGTATATGCTTTGTTTGAAAAGATTTAAGAATCACATACATTTCATGTACAAACAACAAATTGCAATGCTTCCGATGATCAACATAAAGTCTATCTTCAACTCTTCATTAGAGATATTAGGAAAGGGTCACAGTCAATGTCCATCAAGGAACCTAAGAATTTCTTCCTTTAGATTCCATATTGATCTAATGATTGGCCAGTGAATACTAAAACTGTGTTACTGAACATCAAAATGTTTTAATTCTGAATCTTCACATACTTTTCGGAATTGCCAGTCGGGACCGGCCTTGGATAATTGGAGGCCATAGGCGAAGTGAATTTGGTGGCCCCGAATAAAATAAGAATATGCAAAATAAAGGGGAAAAAAGTACTTTGAGGGGTAATATTGAGTTGAAGTTTCACTATTCCTTTTCTGTAATAACAAACTGTAGTTCCTGTGCTAGCCATTTAACAATCATTGACAAAGCCTTGGACGGTCCCTGCTTTAAAATTTTATATATTTCTTCCTTATAATTACTGAATTTAATGTAGCTATGTATAAAATTTCCAGTTACTAAATAATGGTTGGAATGTTTTTTCTTTATTGTATAAAAAAAGTTTTTTTTCTAAGTCAAAGCTCCATCAGTTGTTACCCTTGCCATCTTGTACAAGCCAACCCAACTCTTTCAAAACAGTTCTCCATAGCGCATAGCATTGAATAAATACTTGCCTGGACTTATGTCTTTAACTGAATTTATATAGTATTGCTAGTAAATATAATCTTCCTTTGTTTCAATACTCTTTAGAAAGACTTTAGGAGACAATTTTTCTTTAGCCTCTTCACTACAATTAATAAGAATCAAAAGTTTCAATGATGTCTATAGATATTAACAATGATTTATTTATGTTATCGCGGGCCGCATAAAACACTTCGGCGGGCCGTATGTGGCCCGTGGGCCGTAATTTGCCCACCCCTGGCCTAGTCCAAATGATATATAAGACATGTTTAGCATTCTATTGCTTTGAGTGACAACCCCCCCCCCCACCAGAAAGATAAAATATTGATTGCATTTTTTTTTTCTGAAAACATATGAACTATTGAAAACAAAGCCTACTTTTATTTTCATTGCATAAATTTCAACTCTCTCTCTCTTTTTTTCTCTTTCTCTCTCTCTCTCTCTCTCTCTCTCACTCTTTCTCTTTTTATCTTTTAGTTATACTGGTCTTTTTCTAGCTCTCTATTGTTTTGACATTTTTTTTTTCAATTTGTTGGATTAAATAAATTTCTTATAGACTCACGTCTTGAGAAGGCGGGGCATCGCTGTCAGTGAGTAGCTTCTGGGTCTCTTCAGCAACGTCTGTACCCAAGGTATTCGATACATGTTCTATTTTGACGTCACCATTTTCTATCTTGTCTAATCCACCATCTCGAGTACCATCTACTACATCTGCCATAACACTTTGTCCAAGGAAACAGGTTAGTATTATAATTTTTTGGTAATATGGAGAATGAATGCCATGAAAATGAAAAACAAAAAGCAAGTGCTGATTATTTGACATTAACTGGGTAACTTTCTTTTTTTTTACTTTTACATTAACTTGAGTGATACTTTATTTTCTTTAACATGCCCTCCTTGGTTTTGTGATATTGACTTAAGAGAAAAACTAGAAAAACACATTGCAACTGGATAGCCCTCTAACAGGCACAGAGCAGAAAGGGAACTACTAACACTAGCTGCTACCATGCTAGAAAATCATCCAAGATCCCCATACAGTCAGATTGTCTTTCTAACAGATGCGAAAACAACCCTCCTAATCCTGCAAAACTCCTCTTATTATAAAATCCTCAGAACAGCACTTACAAAGCTCAACAAACAACAGCAAAAAAAAAAAATGGGTACCAGCTCATATACAACAAGAAGGAAATGAGAAGGCTGACACACTCGCCAAGAGTGGGAGAACTAACTCACAAATAAACTCTGCACTCTATCCAGAAGAAAAGAAGAAATTAATTTTAAAGAAAATAAATGAGAAATGGACGAGATCACATCCAAATCACAAGAAAGATGATTCTTACTATAAGCTATCCCGACAAGATCAACGTCTAATCTTTCGACTCAGAGCCGGACACAACAGAATGCGACAACACATGTACCGGAATCTCAGAATTGCAACCAGTGAAATCTGCCCATGTGGAGTGTCACCAGAGATTGCCGACCACGTCCTCCATTACTGCGCTCTTTACTAAGAGGCCCGTATAAGACACTGGCCTCAAAACACCCCAATAGAAGGAAAACTATATAGAGAGCTCTCTGATTTGGAAACCACTGCGCAGTTCATCTCATATATTGGTCTTGTGACTCTTGTCAATGAACGCTCCAACATAACAATGAGAACGAAGAAGAAGAAGACTAAACCGTCCAGAGAATGAGCAGTTTGCTGCCTACATTTATTGTTTTGATGGACTGTATGTGTGTTAAGCTTTGTGTTTGTGTAAGCTGAGATGTTTCTGATAAAACCACTTGGTGGTCATCATCTTTCCTTTCAGTTCCTTGTAGAACATAGGGCCTCAGTAAAAACACGTTACTCTCTACGGTCTCTTGCTAGTTTTGGCTTCCTCCGTTTCATCTAGTACACTGCGTCGTCGCGTTCGTTTTGGTCTTCCTCTGCGTCTTGTGCTCTGTTGATTCCACGCTAAGGCCTGTCTAGCTCTGTTGTTCGTTTGACTTAACCTGAGCAGCTTCGTATGTTTCCTTTGTGAAGCTCTACTCTCGCCTCTGACAATGTTTAGTGTTTGTGTTTTTGTTCTGGTTTCTGTAACAGTACTTTTTTTTTTACATGGACAGGCTCTAAGCCTATGGCACAACCCTTATGTCCCTGGGCGGGTGATGCACTTTTTTTTCTGGCCTCTTTCCTAACAGACCTGTCCGGCTTGGTAGGCAGGAGCAATGAGCTCCCGCCGGTATAGCTCTGAGGGTCATTGAGGCACGCAAGTTGTCACACCACGGCAAGGTATGTGACTCAGGTGATAGAGTCCGTCGTAATGGAAGTGAATAACAAGGGCTGATGTAAAAGGTCAAGGGAGATTATCAAGAGAAATGAAACAGTGAAGACGAGTATTAGAAGCGAGTTACATTTCCTTCATATTATTATTTCACTCGTTGTCTGTAATTGCAAATCATATGCATGAATATTTATGAAGTTATTTTCAAGTTTGTTTAAAAAGACTTCTATTCAAGTTTATTTCAAGTTAAACGTTACGAATTACCCACGCATGCATTGGTTAAGTTGTACAGCTATTTAAATCACGGAAAGTTAGTATCAAATAATCTAGAATAACAGGTATTGGAGACCGAACCGATATCCATAATACAATGATTCTAAATAAATCAAATTTTGTTATATAGAGATAAGAAACAATGACGTGATAGAAAAAAAAACTTGTGTAAAATGTACATACTGTATCTTATCCAATATAGGAACATGGAATTCTTTTTATAAATGAGTATTCCAGATGTAGCTCCTACTCACTAGTGCTCTCACTTAAACTCCTTCAAGAAAGAACGAATAGAAAAACTGAACTTATATTTGATTCAATGATTTTACTGTTTTAAAATTCCTCTGTGAATGACTAGTGGATGAGGTCAGCAGACGACATGACAAGATCGGGTACCTTGGTACTACGTAATGACTTTGCAGCAGCGCCCTGTATCGTGATGTTCAGTTTATCTACCGCATTGTTGTATTTGTTTTTCAAGACTGGATTCAAATATAGTGGAAATTGGCGCCTACAGATTGACCTAATACAGTTTAATGTCATTTATCAAAGAAATAACAAAAAATCTTAACTTTCTTTTTTTATCAAACGATGATAATCGTTGGCTTCTTTTGTGTATTTGTAGGGGCTGTGGTGAAAGGGAGGGGGAGGGTCGAGAGGTGCACTTTTGGGCATGAATCTTTGTGGAGATCCAATGTCGGTATTCTCAAGACCATCAATGATCAATGAATGGCATCTGATTGTATGTATTTATGCTGAAACAAAAAACTGGATGAATCGCATTTCTTCTTTCACATAGATCTTTGTGTTTCAAAAGAAAACTTTACGCAAGTGTGATCAATGAAAGTCAAGTAACATTTGGTGGTTATATGCTTTCTCTGCAACTTTTCTTATACCTTTACCTGGCACATTTCCACGGTCACATGTAAAGGGATTTTTTTTCCTTGTAGTGTCATTACTTTCATCGTTCAGTGACTGAAGACAGACGTCTAACTCAAATCAACCCTTAAAACGTAAACGGTAGGTTCGACACAAGGTTTGATGAGTTCCGAGAAAAATGAGAATTGAAACGGAGGCAATACTTCTTCTTCTTCTTCTTCTTTAACTGTCAGGAACTCTTGGAACTCTAGGCAAGCAAAAGTAAACACCTAGTCAGATTTAAGTACTCACTCTTAACAAAATACAGTCTGCTTTATCTCTCCTCTACGTCTCTCAAAATAGAAGCTAACTCATTTCATTTTATAGTAGGCGCGGAGGCTGAACGGTAAAGCGCTTGAATTCCGAACAGGGGTACGGGTTCGAATCCTGGTGGAGACTGGTATTTTTAATTTCGGGATCTTTGGGCGCCTCTGAGTCCACCCAGCTCTAATGGGTACCTGACATTAGTTTGGGAAAAGTAAAGGCGGTTGGTCGTTGTGCTGGCAACATGACACCCTCGTTAACCGTAGGCCACAGAATCAGATGACATTTACATCATCTGCCCTATAGACCACAATGTCTGAAAGGGGAGCTTTACATCTTTTACCTTACGTCTCTCAAAATAGAAGCTAATTCATTTTTATTATATTAAGCAATTAAGTGTAGGAGAAAAAGACCCTGCCAACTTTAAAGACCATATAAATTTCTGTTTTATATGTTTCTTTACATTTAGATCATTGTGCCCCATGGTTTCTATAATCTAATTGGTTATTTGTACTAAACAAAGCTTCTCTGCAAGACTTAAAGCGATCCATACACCCGATAATTTAAAATGTAATTAAGTGCAGCGCTCAAACTATTAACCGACGACCAAAAACATAAACTTAACTCAGACTAGGACTTAGTTATCTCAGGGACTCAAGTCTGTTCATACAATCCTGAAAAAAAAAGGGGTTCCCTGGGAGATCTTGTGTCTGTGAGGAGCGCTTTAATTCTTGATCCGCTCATCCTATGGAAGTGACATTACATTGCGAGATTCCAGCGGATCACGAGAATGTTATGAAGCCAACACAACGATCTTTGTGATATTCGAGACTAAATACAACAGATACTTTAGAATTCCTCAAATTACCAACCTAACGCTTGACCGCTAGGCCATACTGTCCTTTATTTGTGACAGGGGACGTAAGAGCCGCTGACATGATTATCGTGAGTTCAAAGACATGACACAAACAAGTGTCGTGATAAGATTTTATAACTATGTCAATAAGTTAATGACTTGTTCAAACACTACAAGTGTATCGTCCGGAATGTTGCCTTGTGATAAGCTAACGTAGATTTTTTAAAAGTTTCTTTACATGCTTTGGTGGTTAGAAATACTTAAAGATTCACAGTTTAATCTTACTATAATTGTATTGGCAATGTCGTCGATTCCAATGATAGGAATGAGTGCAATGTTTCCCATAACCACGCAAAACCTGTTGTGACCTGCGTATTTTTCAATATCTGATGCAGATGGGATTAATGTATCTTTTCTTTAACACATTTCATCGCCTGTCTTCTACAAAGCTTTTTCTTAGGATATGTGTTTTGCGACATCGTGAGTGAGACCTCTCTAAATGTCTATTGCAGAAGTCGTTTGCCGCCAGCTACTTTCCTCCATGTCAGTGAGGGCGAAATGGCGCCTGAGTTGATCTGTAATAGCAAGCTAATAGATACTAACAAACACTTTCTTGTCTGTTTAAATGCTAGTGTATTCATGTTAGATCGCCAAATATATAGACCAAAAAGAAATTCAATTATTCCCCCCTATCTGCTAATTAGCACATTATTTAGACATGTCAGCAACGTGGATTACTGGGTTACAATAACGAAACTTGCCTGACGAAACAATATTTACTATCACAGATCTTAATAGCGTTTATATTTGTCTACTAGCAAGAGGGTTTACGAAATATCAGGCGTAAATTCCAGTGCCGATTTCAGACTTCTAAAAGCTCTAAACTATTTGAGATATGGGGACCTTCTGAGGCCCTTTATACATCTATATACATATTTCTCAAAAGACAAGTTCAAAAGTTCAAACAAAAACAACAACAAGCAACAAGTAAATAGGGAAGATCCCATGGCGCAGCACGCGGTGTGAATGGAAATTGGTGCATCCCAATCCGCACTATTTTGTGAATGAAAGTGGTGTTTATATAATTCTCTTCTTCTCAGATTATTGTCATAATATTAAAAGTATTTCCAGATTATTGTGTCGTTAGACTATTGAAACTTGAACAACAATACACATATAGAGTGTACTCTCAGGTTTCACTTTAGAAGTACTTTATAATTAATATCACAAATTACGCACATTCGTTCATTAGACATGATTACGAAAGGTAACTCATCTCTCTATTCCTAGATCTAGATCTAGATCTAAAACTCGAATTCAACTCTAAGATTATAGAACTTCTCTTCGCAGAGATAGTTTTATGCTTTAGCACATGAACATACTAATTATAGTCCATTTAATCAAATTAACATTCAAATTTGTTTTTCTAAAGCATTGTTACATGAGTGCAACTCTATTCTTAATATCGCGTAAATTAAGGTCAATTAGCCATTTTATAGCTCCATTCATAGAATTTTTTATTCATGAATTAACTTATAACAAGTAAATGGGAAGATTTCATGGCGCAGCATGGTGTGAATGAAAATGGTGTATCCAAATCCGCACTATTTTCATTCACAAAATAGCATAGACATAAATAAATATAGACTGGAAAAAGGAATTACCTTCATGTAACTTGATTAAATAATTTATACACCTAAAAAATTAGCACGGGTCCAATGAAAGTGCGGGACCTACTGCGGTCGCATATGTTGCAGTGTCTACGGTCTGCCCTGGTAAATAGCGGCGTATGCTATGCCGCCGGTCGACTAGTGTTGATATATTTTGTCACAGATAATTATTTCTTGGGGCTCTATGCTTTAGCTTCTATTGCTTACTGGTAAATCCAGCCCTGGTAGAGTCTTTTAGTTGTTAGAATCGATCAATTATCTTATCCTATCTTATAAAATAGAGACGTTACTTCAAAAAAAAAGATGTTTACGTCCTACGCGACACGCAATTAGTCATGCATATTAACCAATGACCTAAATTCTGCCAAGACACTGGTTTTCCTGGCTAGCTCAGGCAACACATTCCATGCTCTAATAGCGCTAGGGAAGAAGGAGCTTTTTTACAAATTTGTCCTAGCATATGGAACGAGAAATGTGCCTTTATCTTTTGTGTCTTTCTGAGTATTTGATTAGGTTTTGTTTTTGTTTTTGAAGATTATGGCTCAGAGTTTTATGAATAATTGCTACTTTACATTGGAGTCATCTATTTGATCTACGGACTGATAGTATCTTGTGCAATTGAATTGATGTCTGTTGTAAGGCTACGCTTTTCTTTGGGTGTCTCCGGAGTGAGAACAAGACGCATATAATGTCTCATAAGACCCAAGTACCTTAGTCCTAGTCGTATGTTTTTCCTAGAAATTCGACAGTTGATGTATATTTTTGGGAAAAAGAATTACCAGCTAATTAGCCGCAAAGGGAAAAGTGGTTTCACTGTTTAAAATTTTTCCTTTTTTTCTTTTTGATTTTATAAAATGCTTTATAATGTTAAATGTTTTAAATCAATACTCAAGAAGAAAGATAATCTAAAAATTTTATTCAATTTCAAAGTCTGGACAAAATTAAAAAAAATGAAACAAAAAAAGCTCTCGAATTCATCAAAACATTTTTTTTTCATGCAATCAGGAGTAAATACATACTTTTAAAAAAAATCATATACTATACACATGTAAGAGCCCCTTCTAGAGTAGGTTAGATTAATGATAATCCACGAAACAGGAGTCATGAGTTACTTATGTGTTCTACACCAATGTAAGTAGATAAAAATTTTTTTGGTAATTAGTGATAGAGTACAATATATATTATTTTGTGATCCATTTTTTTTAGTTTCGTATTTTTATTTATTTTGTGCTTGTTTGTGCTCCATTTATTTAGTTTCGAATTTATTTCTTACCCCCTATTCACATGTTACGCTTTGATTACGAGGGAACGATTGTGTTCCCATGACAACACAAGAAGTAGATTTTCTATAGCATTCAAAATAAATACTTTATTTGATCAGAAACATAAAAAGCTCCTGCACTGACCTAGGTCATCAAGAAGGGGGTGGAGGGACTTACATTTATCGTTCCATAAATAAACTGTAAACAATAAAAGGATAATACAATTTGAACTTAAAAGCAAACATACTTCTAGACACTCTTGCATATCATGAGAATTGAAATCTATGTACATAATAACTTAACGTAATCCAATGGTTCAAAGCTCATCATCCAGTCATATATAAGTTATATACAATGTTTGTATATTTAATTGTACCAGTACATTAACACAGTTGTACAGATGTTTCATTGATATGCAATCAGGTGTAAAAAAGCACTTCAGATGGTAATAATAATAATAATAATAGTAATATAACTCATAATAAATTCACAATAGTACATGAACATTGTCGTAATATTTACAATACATTAAAAATAATAATATTTACTATTAGTTATGATATAAAAATAGTATTAATAGTTCTAATTATAGTCTTATTTTAACAATTAAAAATATAAAAAATAAGGATTTAAAAATAACAATAATGATGATTTTAACAATGAAATTAGTGATAATAGTATTGTATTATATTCATTAAGTCGTCATCAACATGTTGATTTTAAATTTCAGCCAGAATTATGTACAGGTTGTTATGATACGCTAGAATGTATCGCAACGGACGATTGAATAGTTTGAATTTATTTCATACGATCTTTCAATACACATTGACAAAGTTGCCCGTTCAGCTAGCTCCTACAGTCTAAATCACATCGTTTATATAGTCAAAGAAATGCGCTTGATTCACACACACACATTTGGCTTCACACTTATCAGAAGTACGAACTGGTTGACTATAAAAACCTATGATTTCACAGTATCAAGTTACACTCAATGTACAGTTAGATTTCAATAGGTTATTTAACGCCGGAAGTGGTAATGGTGTTAACTCCATCATTACAGATAAGATGCTTTCAATGACATGCGTCTCAAATAACCTCTGACAACAAGCCCAACTCCTGGCCTTTAAGCTTGTTTCAGATATGGAACCAGGCGGAACTGTTACCTCTGACAGAAGAAGGGGCTAATGCGAGTAACTGGTGCCTAAACCAGTAATTGCAGAACCTGCTGTGCTACTGATCCCAAACTGTATCGGATAATCCGTTCCTTTGGTCACATCAGTTGTGTGGAGAGGGGGGGGGAGTGCTGTGTTGGGGACATCGTTCCGACCATAAACAACGCACAGGCTGTCATCTCTCTTATTCAAAGCCCTAACCCCCAAAGCAGGCCTATCTGCAACTGACCGAACCCACCCATGCCACGAATGCTGCTGTCTTTTTAAAGCCAGGATTGTACTTTACAGTCCTGTTCGAGTCCATAGGAAATGAGAAATGTGCTCATCTTCGATCACGAAGGAGGAGCTATATAACCCCCAAAAAACTGGAGAGCACACCGACATTTTGCCTTTAGCCAAAAAAAACGGGAGGTGGCAGTTATCTCTTCTTTTCTTTATGAAAAAGTGGTGTACAAGATAAAGAATAGATGTTACGACGTTACGACTTAACAACAAACTAAGAACGTTTTTCAGATGTAACAATGCATACTGTCAACCTTTTTTTTTTACATATCTATATATAATAAATAGAGTTTAAACTAAAGAAAAATGCACCCTACGAGATATCACATAGACTTTATCAAGATGTGTAAACAAAATACTGTCGCAAAACATCCCTTTAGAGGACAAAGTGTATTGTCAACTCTCACCTTATTGACGATGCCAACTTTGATTTGACCCAATTAAACTAAATTGATTATTGGATTTATAAACTTAAATTGTTGCTGTGTAAAACGATCATGCATTCCACTATTATTCCATACCAAATGTAACATTTTCTGATAACAAACAAAAAATGTTATTAAAGTTTAACCCTAACAGGATAGTGACATGCAAATGAGCGAAATGAATAAGTCTATCAGAACGAGGAAAATAATTACGGATAGAAAGGGTTAACTCTGAAAATTACTGCATAGTTCACAGATATAGGAGTTAATAATGAGAACGAGGAAGAAGAAATGAGCTGTTAAATCAGACCAATATTCATAATTCATATAAAGCCTGAAGGTTGACCTGCGATGTTGCAACCAGTGGGCAGTTTAGACCAATAGCTCGTAGCCACGTCGCAGATCAGTAATCTGGCCTTCTCTAACGATTGGTCTCGACTTATCGCTTTCAGATATTTCAACAAGGGAAGTGTAAGTTACTATAAGTCTTAGTTCTTGTAACACTAAACTATTTGTGCACCACACCCACAGTGTCCCACAACATGAATTATGCACCGGTTTAGTGTGCGCACACACTTGCACAAAGCACAACTAATTAGAATAAATAATGTGCACATTGGCATGTGCAGTACTCACTAAATAAATGTGCACCTAAGTATGCGCAATACTCACTAAATACATGTGCACCTTAGTATGTGCAGTACTCACTAAATAAATGTGCAACTTAGTATGTGCATTACTCACTAAATAAATGTGCACCTAGGTATGCGCAACACTCACTAAATAAATGTGCACCTAGGTATGCACAGTACTCACTAAATAACGACGGGCAGGATTCGATCCTCGTGCCCACAGTTTGAAAGGCATATCACAAGCAGACGAACTAGTCATGACCTGAGCTTCTCGTTTGCAAATATATTCAGGTCAATGGACAAAACGGCAGCCGAACTATATGTGACACTGACCTTACAGAGAAATGTATATTGCTATTTTGTACAATATTAACACATCACTGGGAAGCGTGGTCGAGAGGCTAAGTGCGCTTGAACTTGGCTTGGTTTGGCTACTCGAGGTTCGACACCCGACTCGGGCAGAGTTGTGTATACTGAGTGCCTAAAGGCAGCACGGAAAACCAACTCCTAGATACCCCCTCCCCCCCCCCCACTGGTCCACAAATAAGATTGGACCAAAGCGCTCTGAGCAAGCTATAAGCATGAAAGTAGCGCTATATAAAAGCTATAATAATAATAATCACTCCCAAAACTCCAAATTATCGGTTAAGATCGAGTCACCACTGCGGACTTTTAAACAACCCCTTCCCACAAATGTCTTTTTCGCGTAAACATGAATTGAAACGTATAAAAACCAAATCTCTTTCTCTTCTGAAAATGAATACATGTAATAAATTAATCTACTATTAGAGTCTGTCACTCCTACATGGGGCATATACTGGCTAGTGTTCGAAGGTCAATATAATAATTATTATGATTTATAAATATTAGAAACATCGAATAGTACAATTCAATGACATGTTGGTATATATTTCTATTATAGTTAGATGATAAATTTTGACAATGAATCTTTCTAAACATTTCAAATTTAAAAAAAAAAGATCAATTCGCAGATATTTCTTAGCACCGTTCAAGCTTCAGATGAAGATGGAGGATTCAAAGCTGCAGTTCATGGCAATACGCTGAGGATATTGCTGTTGTCAGTTCTTATTTAATGCTTGTACTTTTATAAAAGTATTTAGAGTTATGGTTATCTAGGGTGCCATGTGGCCAACACAACGGCCAAATCATCGACCAACCGTCTTTACTTTCCCAAATAATTTATAAGACCTGTCTTCGAGTCCGAAGATTAATGAGGAATGCAGTATATCCCATGGCTGCACAGCCCCAGCTGTGGCCTACATATTTTGCCACATCCAGGGCAGACATAACGTCCTAAAAATCACATTCAAGTCCCAAGACTTTATTAGGATTCGTGCTAGTCATCTCTCTGATCAGTAACCACAACTAAATCTCGCATCCAAAACGTTGTTGAGATCAGATGTTAGAGTCTGATTAACTGTGGTTGGTTCGAATTAACCTTTTTGCAGACTATCAAATTCCCATTTTAAAAAATAGGGTATTCTAGTTTTTGTGTTAATATGATTTTTCTTTGGGAGGGGGGGGGGGCGGGGAGTTGGGGTGGCGGGGAGGGCCTTTTCTGGTGACGGTGGGCGGTGGGTCAATGAGTGCTACCTCTACTCTATACGCTGGGCGAGATCAACGGATGATGGAAGTCGGGATGAAGAACATTTATCAACATCTGATGTGACACATCGGGTGGTGAACATAAGGTGGTGAAATTTGAAATTTGGGCGGTAGATCTTAAAACATGGTCTTTGTCTAGCTAAAAGAACTCGATCAGCTGTACTTACGCATGGAGACACACGATATGATAAGTTATCCATGTTATAAGTACACGAATGATAAGTTATCCATAATATAAGTACACTATGAAAAGTTGTCCATGCTATAAGTACACCAACGATAAGTTATCCATAGTATAAGTACACCATGATAAGTTATCTATGATATATGTTCGAAGTTGTCCATAATAGGCTACCTCTGTAAACCATGATAAGCTAGCTTTTCACAAGTTACCCTTGATATATTTATTATTCATGATGATACCAATGATACATTAATCATGATAAGTCAGATATGATAAATTACATGTGTAAAGCTATTCAAGGTACGCTAGTAATTTTAACCATGATACCATATGATGAATTTTCATGATAAAAAGTGCACCCATGATACATGATAAGTTTCACAAAATAAGTTGTCTGTTAAATTCCTCATGATAGGTTTCTTATGATAAATTACAATGATATGTTACTTGTGATATGCTACTCATGATAAGTTACGCATGATACTTTATATAACTCTCAATATGGCCAAGACCGATCGTTACAGAAGACCTGAACACTGACCTATAACGTCACAACCTGTGGGCAGTTTAGACCAATAGCTCATTGCCACGTCACAGGTCTGTATTGCATTGCAGGTCAGTGTTCAGAGGTTTGATAACGATTGGTCTCTCTCTGGTCATCTTTAGGCGCAAGTAATTTTGTTTGAAAGTAAGCTACCGGTAAAATAAAAACTTGCCACGGAACGCAATGTTCACAATACAAACACCAGTTTAGTAGACTTTTGATTTTATAACTTATTTCTTGTGTGTTTAACAGAGTGATCATGTTATCATAGAGATAACTTCCAAAAGTTGAATTTAAATAGAATCTATCATGAAAGGATAAAGGATCTTGGTTTTAATAACGTTAGGTTATACCAAAAAAAAAACAAAAAAACAGCGCAGTCAAAAAATACGCGAATAATATGAAGCATTGGCAACAATCGACAGTTTCACTTGTAAAAAATAAAAAACAACAACAACAATGACGTTAGACATGTAGTTTGAATCATGGGCGGAAGCAGAGATTGGGTGCGAAAATACAAAATTTAGAAAGTATAAAATAATGATTAATGCATTAACAAAATTATTCCTTATCAGATGAAATCGATCTATACTCTAGAAACCAATGGGCCGTGTATTCCTTGTTTCTAAGGTCATGTATGCGTAGTTTCTAGAGTCATGTATGCATTGGTTTTAAGGGTCATCTATGCATTGAAATCAGAATAAATACTTGAATTATGAGACAATGTTTATGTTTTTAATGCTGATAATTTAGTCCACAAAATATAAAGCAACTACTGCGATTCGAAGCAATGATGGCTAACATAATTTATGTTAAAAAGTAAGTTTAATCTCATAATTCATTGCAGATTCTGTTAAACCTAACCCTAACCCTAACCCACTTTTAACAAATGCTAATATCATTTAACGGAGGCGCGGTGGCTGAGCGATAAATCGCTTGGCTTCTGAACCGGGGACCCGGGTTCAAATCCTGGTGAAGACTAGGATTTTTATTTCGGGATCCTTGGGTGCCCGTGAGTCCACCCAGCTCTAATGGGTACCTGACATTAGTTGGGGAAAAGTAAAGGAGTTTGGTCGTTGTGCTGGCCACATGACACCCTAGTTAACCGTAGGCCACATAATCAGATGACCTTTACATCATCTGTCCTGTAGACCACAAGGTCTGAAAGGGGAACTACACTTTTAATAGCATGTAACGAGCTAGAAAAATGAAGAAAATTGAACAAAAGCGTTTGTTTATTTATTTTGATAATGTATAAAAGGGAAAGAACAAAAAATTTATCAAATTTTGCCAGTTGTTTCCCTTCATCGCCAAGAAGTGTGTCAATTAAGTTTTGACACCACCACTGGTGAGTTAAGAAGATGAATAGAGAATATACACTAAAACCCTGATAACTTATAGCATACCTCAGTGAGGCATAACAGCAAAAATGATTAGAATGAACTTTCCGCGAATACATTAAGATAAAGTCCTATTAGAAAATGACCCGAGAATAAAAGTTAAAATAGAACTTGTTTTGGTAGGCCGTGTTGGAAATGTAGGTACTATTGTCTAACAGTATTAATAATAAATAGCTGTAACTAGATCAGCATTCGTAGATTTAAAAAAAAATTATCTAGACTCCAAATGCTTTTTTTTTTTCAGATTAAAAACTAGAAATTGTTCAATATTGTGTTAGGAAAACTTCATGAATGTGATATGTAGATGCAGAAAGAATCGAGTTAGCTCAATGTTCGACTGTTGCTAAACAATGGTAACAGCGTTGTTTTGACCTGTTTTATTGATAGTCTTATACAAAGGGTCATCTCCAGTGCTAGCCGGAGGGGGAGGCGGTGGGTGGCCCCCAGTAAGAGCTAGGTTGTTCGGGACGCTTGGTGCAGTTACCGGTGCAACGGGGCCCCCTCGAGGTCCTGGGTTAAATGTACTGAGGCCTCCCCCGCCGATGGGGCCACAACTTTCGGACTTGTGGTTGCTGTCCAGTGGAGAGCGAATCTTGCTGTTGACGTAGGTGTTCATGTCCGCCCCGCGATCGGATGCGGGCGTCGTGCTGCCCTGGGAGACTCCGATGTGAGTTCGGTGAACGGGCGAGGTGATCTGTGTTGGGACGGCAGTGTAATTGCAGGCGACGGGCTCAATTGGGGGCGTAGTCCTTAGCTGGGACTGCCCCCTCCTGCTGTGAAGACTCGGCTGGGGGCTGGGGTTGTGGACGTGAGTGTTCCCTTGCGTTTGCTTCATTGGGGACGTGGCGTGCTGATGAGCCGACGCCCCTGACATTAGGCTTATACACTCAGGAGCGTTGCCAGAGCTTCCCATCGGGCACGGCGAGCTGCGGTTGGACTCCAGCTTCCGGTTAAGACGTATCTCGTCGATATCCATATCAGGGCCTGTCAATGGCTTGCTAAGAAGTCTCATTTTCCTGATTCTTTCCCTTTGATAGCACAACCCAGCAAAGATGATGGCGTTTATCAAAAGCAGAGACCCACCGATGGCGACGACGATGCTGAGAGGAACTCCAGCGCCTGCCGAGCTCTTGTAAGTAAAACCTTTGTCAGGCTCGGCTGTAGTCTCGCCACTGTGGTGCTTTGCTTTGCTTTCAGCCGCTTGCGACGACGGCTTCATGTCTTTCGGGAGGGGGTTGTCCTCCGTCACGTCTGGGTAATGCGTGGTCCAGGGAACATCGCTACTGGGCATGGGCGTTGGCCGAACCGGGGGCATGGGAGGTGGGGAAGGGAAGATGCCGTCGAAATTAGGTATCAGGTGAAAGGGGTCGTCAAAGGTGGACATGTTGTCAGACTGCTCCAGGAGGTGGCTGGATTGGTCTCCGCCGTCGCTCTTGTCGATCTTTGGGATGAGATCCAGCCAGGCCGCCATCTTGAGAGCACGGTAATGGCTGCGCACCACGGGGCGTTTACCTGGGGAGTCAGAAAACTCTGTTTTTTGACAATTATGACGCTGTCTTATGGGTGGAGGGGAGGGGTGTTAGTAAAAAAAATTGTCCATGTCTGCATGCATCTATGACATATGTCAGATGTCATTTCATGCACCAGACAGACTACAATGTAAAAAGTAGCAATACAACTAAATCAACAAAATCTAAACACCAACAAATGAATCGTGATAATTAATATTAAATATTCAAAAGAGCCATCTTCTTATTTGAAAACAATGTTTATATATATATATATATATATATATATATATATATATATATATATATATATATATATATTTAGTGGCCCAGAGGTTTAGATGGCGTTGTGACATAAAATTCTTAGCATCTTAGCATCACAATAATTTTGAGAGGGACACTGAAAAAAACAACAACCAGAGTGACATTGACATGACACAACCAGATTGGTATTGAGATGACACAACCAGAGTGACATTGACATGACACAACCAAAGTGACATTGACATGACACAACCAGACTGACACTAACAAGTTACACTCAGTTGTCACATACAGTAATGTTAATAAAACAACGTCCATGCACCAAGAAAAAAATAACCCCACATGATCAGTGAGATCTATAGCAGCATTCTCAGTGAACACTGGTATACAAGCTGTAACAATTACTACTTCAAAATGGTTAAGCTTGTCGTAAAACCTATACTCTAGTCTCAAAGTGTTGAGAACCGCTGCTATGTTCTTACCCACAATACAGTTTACGTGCAGTAACAAAAAAATGCTCTGGAGGGAGGGATGGGATGATTTCAACCGAGAGCAATCATTATAGAAGGCCAGAGCACTACTACAAAAATCACAGCCTGTGGGCGGTGCAGACCAATAGCACGTTGCTACGTCACTGCCTGTGGGCGGTGCAGACCAATAGCACGTTGCTACGTCACAGCCTGTGGGCGGTGAAGACCAATAGCACGTTGCTACGTCACAGCCTGTGGGCGGTGCAGACCAATAGCACGTTGCTACGTCACAGGTTAGTGTTGAGGCCTACTATAACCATTGGTCTCCTTTCAAGGCTAACTCTTAGCTCATCCAAATCTGATTCTTTGTTCCTTTAATGTTTTACATGTTTCGGATTTCGGATCAATTCTTACTCAATGAAACAGATCTTATACTAACATTTCTTAGTCTATTTCCTTCTTTGAATGCTTCAGTATTGCAAAAGGTATTCCCGCTGAAACCATGTATCATTCAAAAATTTATTTTTCCTTAACGTCATTGGAGCTATTTCATTAATAAAAGATGTAAGCCAAATAAAATTTTAAGATGATTAAATATTTCTAACAAATTATAACTGTCGAACTAGAATTTTCACAGTCTGGGGCCAATTAGATTTTTTTTTTTTTTTACTAATAAATAAACTGCCAAAATTTCTAGCAGATCATTAGAACAGTTTTTAAAATACGATTTGTTTTCAAGGTTTTCCCATGGAGTACCAGTATTAACTAATAA
>JADKLZ010009877.1:5529-18775 GCA_021533235.1 Biomphalaria straminea | reverse complement strand
AAAAAAATCGATTGAGTTTCTTTTAGGAGCATAAAAAGATCGATTGAGGTTCTTTTAGGGGGCATGAAAAGATCGAGTGAAGTTTCTCAATGTTCTTTTTCATTTCAATTGGAAATTTTCATACATGGCGGAAAATCTATAAATAGCCATCTTTTTGGGTGTCTCCGGTCTACAAAATAAGTGAAGTGTTGATTAGTAAAATAATTACGAGCCTCTTACAATAAAGAACAACAGAATACGTGTATTAAAGTTTTTTATGTAAATTTTAGTAAGTTGGCCATTTTGAAGTTCAATTTAGCGTCATTGACCTTGTTTAGTTCATCGTGAAAATCTCCGATTAAAAAAAAATCTTCAAGGAAAAAAAATCTCTAAGCTGTTGTTATTATAGGAACACTATTTTTCTTTTTTATTATATTATGAACTATACGAAAGGACACGAGGTACACAGCTCACCATAAAGCCATACATCTCCAAGAGGAACTGAACAAGCGGGACGATGGCGAAAGCACCAAAGCCAACTCCAGAAGATGACAAGCCATGAGCGAGACTACGGTGTTTATCGAAATAAAGATTGATCAGAAGTACCGTGGACATCAGGCCTCGACCAAAACCTATCATGAAAAGAAACAGAAGAGTTGTTGATTTTTTTTTTTTTTAAATAAACTTATTTGACTTAATACTTATTTGACAAATTCTAATATGTAAGTTGAATATCAGCAGGGCCGAATTTAAGCAAATGGAGGCCCCGGGCAGGATTTTTGTAGAGGCCCTTACAAGTTTTAGAAAAAGCTTAAATAAAGATTCATTTTTTGAAAGAAAATACACATATCTAAAAGCATGCCATATTTAGAAGAGAGAAATAAAATTATTGTATATTTAATCTCATCCTCTTTAAAAAAAAATATTTAATATGTAAGTTTTAGTTTAATAAGTGTATATTTTTGAGTTTGTGGAGGGTAAGGCCCTTGGTAGACCCATTGTCGGACCTGTGTTGACTTATTCCAAGCATGCAACAAGCGTACACCTCTTAACCACGATATATTTGCCAGCCGTAAAAATGCTGAAAAAAAAAAAAGTTTCTGACTCGTCTAGAAACGGATATATTTTTGTTTCTCTAGTGGAGGCCCTTATCTTGTGAAATCCCAACGGATTTAGCCCCACCTGCACTTACTTAAATCCGACCCTGATCCACTTTAATGTAAAAGTCATCTGTTTTTTTGTGACCCACGGTTAACGAGGATGTCATGTGAACTACATAAAGACCAACCGCCTTAACTTTTCTCCAACTAGTAATATAGTATTAGGTACCCATTAAAGCTGGGTGGCTCCAGAAGGGCCCTGAATATCCCAAAAGCGCTTGGCTTCCAAACCTGAGGGTCCCGGGTTCAAATCCTGGTGAAGATAAATATAGGCCTATTTATATTCTGCGTTATGGGTCGTTGATAAGAAGTTGTTCACTGCCTTCCCGTCTATTTGGTAGAACCTAGATTCATTGTAGTAATGAGCCTCATCACGAATAAAAAAAATATGCTAATAAGGTTACAAAGACAGTTTGTGTGTAAACACTAGTAAACACAAAATCAAAATCGGCCCCCGAAGTGGTTCACCCAGGCAGGTAATAAGGCAGGTTTCAATATTTTCAGAAAGATTATCAGAATGAAATTCTATCAAAGGCATATGACAAAGAGACGAATGGAGAAAGAAGGTTGACAGATCTTGTGTGGTGCCCCAACTGTTCAGCAAATCAAGGGATAGGTGAAAATGAATGTATCTGGACATGGCCTAACTGATGTCTTTTAATAATTATCTAATTGTTTTGTAATGGGTTAAACCTTTAAGGAAAAACAACACATTTTCGTAAAAAAATGTAAAACCGTTAGTTCAATGTTTCATTGTTTTGATACAATTCTATCGTTCACACGATACTATGAAAAACTATTTATTATTTGTTGTTTTAAATTATGTTCCACTTATATGCATATTAAATTTTTTTTTTACTTAAAAAAATGAACGGTTTTTTTTTTAAAGTGTGTTGTAAGTATGAAAATACTTACTTAACTTAGCAATACAATTGTAAAAAAATATAATTAAAAAAAAATCTAAAACTTTTTGCATTAATAGCCTCCAAAAGAGACATTGTAACAGAAATTTAAATGGTCTAAAATACTATGGTGTCGGATTTTTAATATCTTTTCCAGTTAATGAGATCTAAACAGAACGGACGGACAGACAGAACAAACAAAACTAATAACGTCTTTTCCTCTTTGGGGGCTGCTAAAAATTAATATTCGCCTAGCTGAGCATATATACACTCATAAAATCTCATCAACCTCATCTATGTCATAATATTTTTTGTAAATTGTATAGGAAACTAAAGTTACAATATCAATAAACTCATAACTAATGAATTGTTATGTCTATTTTTACACTGAAAATTGAACTATACATGTATTAATTTAAGTGGCTTTTCACTTTGGATCCGTGGGCAACGTTTAACAATATGAAGGGATCTCTTGGTCCAAAGCATTTGAGAAGCTCTGGAGTAGACAAAACATGAATCAATTAAAAAAAAAAAGCAAATTATTTTAATTAATTATTGGTTTTTAACTATTTTGTTTGATACCAGAAAGGGAAATGAATCCTTTAGTATTCACAGATAAGGTTAATTATTTCAGTTATGTCCCCTTAAATTATACACGTTATTTCTCTCACACCCATTCTCGGGATCAAGTTGAAACTTAAAAAATTTATTTATTGTAAGTGTGGAGTTCTTCCCCTTATATAAACCTTCCTTTTTATGGTTCATACCCTGCCTGTTCCCATTACCCATCGTCCAGCGAAGGTTTTATCTAGAAAGTAAAAGTATTTTACCTTTGGAGGAACATCCGAAAAATGTGAAATATTTTACAGAAAAACATTTTTTTTTCTTACATCGCCAAATGAGTCTTTAAAAAATTATTACTTTTGACAATCAAAACAAATACACTTCTTGAATATTTCTTGCAAATAGGCGATCCGATAGGGATCCGACGGTGGCCGCCTCTGAGTTTGTTTAATAACACAAACTCTCATTGTAATCTTATTTTTAAAAATATATTTTGTTTGTTTAATAATATGAATGTTTTTTTTTTATTTGTACCCCTCATTCTGATTTAGGTTTTAAAGTTTAAATAAGACATTGATCGTCCAATTTAAGACGTCTTTTGTTTCATGCTTACCTCCAAGAATAGTTGTAGAGAAGTATAAGAAGTAGACGTTGGGAGCTAGGCCGTTCAGAACTAAGCCAGTCGACGTCAGTAACGTTGCCATTATCAGAGTGGTCCTCACACTGTAACGACTCACCAGAGCTCCCGTGATCGGCCCTGAAAAAAAAAAAACCAACAACAAAGAATTATCGGTGAGTCTTAGTATTGTTTTCCTTTCAAAATCTTGAGAATCATTTTTTCCTCAAGTGCTGCTATTAATTATATGCTGTGTTAATAGTTAAATCTGGCTAGTTAACTAATTGCACCTAATTGTACTTGAGGAATTTTGTGAAGGTTAGGTAGGACCGCAAGTAAGAACTGAGCGCCTAAAGGCAGGAGGGAAAACCTTCTCCCAAATACTCCCCCACACACTGGTCCACAAATGAGATTGGACCATAGCGCTCCGAGCATGCTATAAGCATGAAAGTAGCGCTATATAACGCTATTTATAAATACATATGAAAGCTAAACGCTATTCAAGTCATATGAGAGGTGAGAGCTAAGTCAGTTATGGAAATGACTTAATGAAGTTAAGTTTCTAGTCCGTTGTTGAAGCTAGTTTGTTTTCTAATATGGCCATGTTATAAGTTAATGTTAACTTTAACAAAGTATATATATTAAACATTTAAACAAATGTGAATGTAAATAAACATTATATTATATCACGTTCGAAAGTAGTTCCTAGTTGCTGTATTTTTTTTTTTTTAGTTTAGTCTCCTGACTGTAATTCTACGTTCGATTTATATGCATACAAGCATCCAACAAATAAATGTCATGATACTCATTATATCATTGATAATATACATCTCTGCTTATCTATTGAGTAAAAAAAAAAAACGAGCTTACCCATGCAGAAATTGAGGGTTGACATGAGGGACATAGGCCAGGCAGTCATTTGAGCGCTAGAGCCAAACCTTTCCTGATACTGTAAGAAGAACAGACCTTCACTGCGCCCTATTCCACCTAAACAAAGACAAAGATATTCAGTGCTAAAACATTGACGGGGAAAAACAGGAGAATGACATATAAAGAGAAAGATCATTAACAGAAAAAAATGGTGAGAAACATGATCAAAATAAATCCGGCGAGTGGGTTTGTAAGCTATAGGACCAATCATTTTTCTGCATGGCGTCCCACGGTTTGAGTAACGATGGCCTCAAATTTTGAACAACACAGAAAAAAAAACATACTCTAATCTAATTTGCATATTTATATATATAGAAGATGTTTTTACTGAAAAGCTAACTCTATAAAAATAATACACATTGACAGATTGCGACAGATATATTTTATTCTATTCATTACTGTGATATTAGGGGCCTACATCAGATAAAACGCGAGTTAAGGTCTTTTGTAGAATTAAAATTAACATAAATATAGCAACAAATTAAGAAGTAATTAGATGAATCTAAAAATGTTTGACAGTTAACAATATAACCTATATTTTTTCAGAAATATTTTTTAAAATAAGATCCGTCTTCAAATCTTTTGGCTTATGGGGCCTCTCTGAAAGAGGCGCCCGGAGCATGATAATCACTATTGCCCCCCCTCCTCTTGCTTATGAAATTAGGCACTTATATTCAAAACTTTCCCAATCTTTATGTTTTCATTTTCTGTAGGCTCAATTGCATCGTCCCCATATTTCTCCATTCTCCATATCTTCATTTCCTCTTACCAAAAATTGCTAAAGACTAAAGATTATTGACCGGATCTTTTAAAAAAATGTTTTCAAAGGCAAATAACTAAGATTATCCTATGGTATGAGAATCCCCACTCCCCCCCCAAAAAAAAAAAACCTACATAAATTATCACTGTTATACCTAATAGGAAAACTAATCGGCTGACAATACACCTGTAGTAGTTACTGAGCACATCCGAACGTAATTCTTGTTTTTAATTTACCTACTATCATATGATGGAAGAAACTGGCCGCAACTATCACCCATCCATAGCCACCGTCTGGAGCCTTCTGTAATAGACTGCTCTTTCCTGTTTCCGGTTGGTCCTCCTCGAGTTCTTCTTCCGTTTTCGCTTTGATGGGGCCATTCTTTTTACTTACATCTGTCTGTCAAGTATCAAACAAAGTATAAAAAGGTATTAAGTACCTTAGTATCAAACATAAATCATTCAACTATCATGTGTGCCTCTTGAGTATTTATTACATCTCTCCTCCTTTTCTCCAGAACTTTACATATAGATTACTTCCTTGAGTCTCCACAAGAAACATGAAAAGACGCTACAATACTAGAGAGGAGGATCACTGTAACGAGATTGAGATGTTATAGAAGGATACTAGGTAGTAGGTATCACATACAAAGACCGCATCAAACAAAAAAGGGAATTCGAAATAGGATTGCAACTGCAATTGGGCCCCACTATGACCTGCTGATTACTGTCAAAAAACGCAAACTAAATCTTTTTGGACATATCACAAGAGTCCTCAGGGCTCGCAAAGACCTTCCTTCAGGGAACAGTACCAGGGAAAAGAAAAAGAGGCAGATAGAGAAAGCAAACGGAAGGCAACATCAAAGAATGGACCAAGAGATCCTATACAAGGCAAAAGTTAGAGAAGAATGAAGAAGGACTGTCAATAGATTATGTGTGGTTAAACACTATGGGATAGATTAAAGTAATTTATATAAGCATCACACCACCTATCCAAAAGCACACGTCTCTAATAGCCCCCGATAACCAGACCAGTCCAACTCCAGACTTTCACCTGTAACTTATATTGGATCTTGCGGGACTGTTATCACAGACAAGGAAAAGGGTCACAGGCGAGCAACTAGCACCTAAACTAATAACTTTTGTTCTATTGGGGCCCTTGAGCCTTGACTGGGCACCCACATAGGTGAAGGAATGCTTTGAATTCAAATTCTGTTGCATTGCCGCTATTCACGAACCTGAGAAAGGCTTTGGGAGTAAACCCTAACGATAAATCAGGAGCCGGCCAAGCTAATGCTGCTTCTAGAGCACAAAGCTACACCATGTCAGAACGCGGCGAAGTCGCTGATTCCAAACTGTATCGGCACATTTAAACACACTAGCTATGTCGACGGAATTGCTATGTAGGCGATATCGTTCCGGTCATAACCGATGTCATATCAATGAGATTATCAATAGTGGGTTCGCGAATTAAGGAGGCCATAGATTACTTGGTAAATGAACCTTAAAATCCTATATACAGTTATGAAGATGAAATTATGTCCATATTTGTGTCATGTGTTTCTTTGTCAAGATTTTACATTCACTCCTCTAATTAGATGAAACTGACCCACATCAACTAGTTTATGAAACTCACGTGTTCATCAGGAAAGTCAGCTGCGCCGTCCTGGTCCGGTGTTAACTGGACATCTGCCCTGTCTAAAAAGTCTTCCTGACTCTGATAGTGATCAGAACTGGACAGGTCCTCTTTCCCCATGTCTACAATATAGATATGTAATATTGATTAGTCCGGAATGTAGTATATATCTCTATATAGTTTATATCTTTATGATCTTTATATAGTTTATATCTTTATGATCTTTATATAGTTTATATCTTTATCTTACTTTATTACGAAATCGTTTTTATTCATGGAAAGTAATTGTTGTCACAGCAACAGTGTCAATGACATTTCGTCCTTTTCGGTTAATGGTTTTTATTGTTCATTAAAAAATGTTTATTAAGAATTGTTATTATTGTTCTTATTATTATCCAGCGAACACATGGAAGACCACAAGAGAACCACAGTTATATGCTTCTGAGAAAAAAAATACTTGAAGTTCTTGCGTCCTTTAAAATAAATCACATTTTTATTCCCAGCAAATACATCCCAAATAAGACCACACTGTCACTGTATATATTTTATCAGTAGACTAAGAATGATTATCAGATATATATCTGCATATAGATATATAGATATATATTTATATATAGGACAAATCGAGTTCTCGTGTTTTATATTAATTGAAAACGGAGTCAGCTTGCTATCAGTAGAAAAAAAAAGCTTACAAAAGAAATACAATTGTCTTAATAATTTTGTTCTGTTTCTGTGTAATTACTACTGTGTTAAATGGGGCTAAAGTAAGCGTTCACATGCCCAGAGGACTGTCACCTGATGCAGTGACTCAGCAGACCTGGGGAATGTAGGCCAGGCATGGGCGAGAGAAGAAAGTGAGTTACTGACAAAGCTTATGTAGAATCAGTGAGTAAAATATGTAGCCTAGCCATAGGCCTTGATGTTACACAACTAGAAAAAAAATAACATAGACACTACAAGTTAAGCTTACCTCGATGTTATCTCAATTTTGTTATCAACTTGCCTGTCCTGTTTCAAGTCATTCTTACCTACAGTACACATGATATCAATGCGTACTTATATTTATTGGAGGCTCTGACGCTTGGCTTGCGTAGTAGTCAATGTACACATCTTACTTACATTAATAAAAATGCAATTACCGCCCTTGTTGTTGCGTCTTTTCAATTACCTCCCTTTTGAGCTCAAACCCAGTAGGCTTTGACGTAGTGACACGGTGATTGTGTGTTGGCGCGGTGCATATCCGGGTCAACGCACAATGTGCACACTAATTGTTTGTGATTATAATTGACATCAGAATACGAGAAACATGTGTCGCCAAAACATTTCTACTTTGCAATGAAAGTCTAAGCAGATCTGCGCAGTGTCAATATTTGTCAAATTCTGTCTCATCTTAAAATCGGATCAATATTAACCTGATCGTGCGATTTACCATTCGGATTGTCGGCACGATGAGACAGACTATAATGAGACAGCGCTAGCTATAAGGAGAGGAGCTTTGTTTAGAATAGTTTAGAGAATTAGAGATGGCTAAAAATATGAAGCTAACAAAATATAACAATAAAACATCTATTTTTCTTTAAAAGCACTTGTTAAGCTCAGTGGCCAGCGTGTCGGCTTTCCGTCATGGCAGCTCAGTTTGAAGGAATCTCATTCACCAATCGTAAGCAAACAGCATTTAGCCACGCGATTCTATATCTTCTCTATACAAATTACGATCTAATTTTTAATACAATGTGGCTATCACGTGACAGTTTTTTTTCGTTCTTTTATCAATATTTTCACGTGAATAAATGTTTACAATTGGTGAATGTAGTCCATTAAAATTATTATTATTTTAATTGAAGTGAAGATTTAGATGTTTATTATGAACCAGTAGTGCCAGGAAACGTCCTGCAAGAAACTAGACCATCCGTAAAAAAATAAAAAAAATAAAGCTTTTACATAGCGCTACTTTCATACGCTTGTAGCATGCTTAGAGCGCTATTCAATTTGGGAAGGGGGGTTTCTGGGAGAAAGTTTATCCGTGCTGCCTTTAGGCACTCAGTAAAGACAACTCTGCTCGAGTCGGGTGTCAAACCTCGTGCCAAGCCAAGTTCAAGCGTGCTTAGCTTCTCGACCACGCATTCCACGCATCTGTAAGAGACTATTCGTCATAGTAGGCTTCAACGCTGACTTACAACGTCACAACTTGTGGGCAGTTTAGCCATGTTGTACAGACCTATGACGTGGCAACGAGCTATTGGTCTCAACAGCCCACATCTTGTGACGTCGCAGGTCAGTGTTCAGGCCTTCTATAACGATGAGCCTCGTTCCTTATCAGGACCAGAAGTCTTTGAGATATTAGGGAAAGTAGGTGAGCTCGTAATTTTAGCCTATGATATAGGCCTACACATTTTTCACTTTCTAAATCATTCATCGTTATTGAAATGTTATTCTTTTATTTGATCTCAAAGAAGTAGCACTATTGCATGAATTAAACTATGTTTACTCACAGTTTACTGTGAAGTTTCAATAAATTAATTTAACATATTTTTAACCGAAGTAAAATTTGTTTCGAGTGGATATTTTAATTTAAACTCTTTCTCTCCTAATCGACGATACCATCGTTGATTTCGACCTCATTAAATTTCAATAATGTTTAATTTTTGGAACTTGACTTTGAATTATTTGAAAAGAGCATGCATTCCCCTTCAGATCTATACCAAATACATTTACTTATAACAAATAACAAAGCAATTGAAGCCAATTCATAAGAGGATAATGAAATAGTAATAAGCAAATTAAATAATTCATTCAAAACGTGGAAAAATAATTACGGAGAGAAAGTTAACAGTTTCATTGTATGTAATTTAAATCCTGTGGGTATTCGTTAGGAACCAATTGGGTCATTTTGGCTCTCCCCTTCTCCCACGTTTCTTGTTCTTTCATTTCATATTTTTCCCCCTTTAAAGTAACAAGGTGTTATATAATAGTTTCCTTATTTTCTGTATTTTCCTTACTCTAAATCAGGGGTTCTCAACCCGTGGATCGCTCTAATGGGTACCTGACATTATTCTGGGAAAAGTAAAAGCGGTTGGTTGTTGTGCTGGCTACATAACAACTTGCGTTAACGTTAACCGTGGGCCATAGAAACAGATGACCTTTACATTATCTGCCCCATAAATCGTAAGGTCTGAAGGGGGAACTTTACTTTTACTTAACTTACAAATAAATAACCATCTGCGCGCCATGAGTGCCAGGCGCCTGAGGGCTGCTAGGTCTGTTGACGTCGCCAACCCACAACCTATCTCTCAATAGTGTAATTAATTCACATTCGCACAATAGCAGTCACAAAAAGAAGAATATTTACTTAGAATGTACGCCAAGTTAACAATGGTTGACATGGAAAATATTTTTCTAGTATTTATCTATTTTGGTACCCACTATAATCCGGCGCTCGAAGCGACTGCCCCGCCAGCCCTCGCCTTGGTACGCCACTGTCACCAACACCAGTAAAGTGAGACCTTTGTTCGATAGTGTGAATAGAATGCGAATAAGTGGGTCAACACTTATCAAAGAACTAAAGAGGTTATGTTGTTGGTTGTATTACAGGCACAGACTGTAGAGTAAGTAAGTCATAGTCAATGTTCATCTGTTATCTTCTACTCTGCGTGTGTGTGTGTTCAAAACGCCCTCAATAAGTGTGCCCAAACATTTTGCAAACTAATTGCTTATGCCAAAACGTTGACTTTTGTTATGGTCAGTGTCACAGGTTGTTAAAGAAACGAAAGGTCACTTCTAGTTAATTGTTATGGACAGTTGGTTTCTCTAGTTAATTGTTATGGACAGTTGGTTTCTCTAGTTAATTGTTATGAACAGTTGGTTTCTCTAGTATCACATGAGTCGGTGTGGCAAGGGAGAGAAGTGCATGTACTACCAAAAAATGTTTTATAATATGCTGCTAGATTTAAAAAGAAAACACAAAATAACCTACCAGAAAAACAAAACAGCAAACAAACAACTATGATACATTTCCCATTTCAACAATGGCTTTATTTAAAACGCTAATGCCTATAATAATTGACTCGCTTTTATCACACAAGATACAATCGATAAAACACAAATTACACAAGATACAGTCGATGCTGCAAAACCTAACATAGACTACACACCATTACATTTCATTAAATTATGAGCACAACATACTAGCTAGGCATATTTTGTTACAAAAACATATTCTTTCTTTTTTTTTTTTTCTCGGAGGAAATGTGTAATTGAATTTTGAAGTCATGGCCCATGTACAGGTCATCTCAGTATAAGCATTATATCATAAATACGTGTTGAAAAGTTGATTATCTTCATCCCACTATCCTCGAATACATTACATCATAAATACATTTTGGAAAAAAATGATGATTCATATCCCTGAGTTTTGTGAAGTTCAACAGAATGAATTGCGTTCCTTGAGTCTGCCCCTACTTCGTCCAAATGCAAGCGTTTTGAGTCGTAATGCTAGGCATGAACCAATTGTAGGGTCAAAGTGCATAGTAATATCAACTTCTGAAAGGAAAAACCTGTTCTGAAACATGCAGACAAATATTGGTAAAACTCATGAGATTTATAGGTCAGATCCTTGAAGTCATTTTGAATCCAAAAGAAACTGTGTTAGGGAATTTTAGACGTGTCATGTCTCCTACGTACCATCTTTAAAAACTGGAACATTTACTGGTCAGACCAATATTCAAATATGCGTTTTCTGTTTGGGACCCCTCATGAAAACAGACGAATAGAAAATCGTAGAACATATGTGAAATAGAGCCCTGAGATTAATAACGAAATTTACATTTAACAAAAGTAACATGGTTAGTAAAAACACTGCCCTTAGAAACTCTTCAGGACAGAAGACTTAGAAGTGAAGTAGCAATAGAACATAAAACATAAACCATGACTTATAAATACAAAAACTCAATAAAATACTCAAAAAGACATGAAGGAAAAGGCACATTTCTTAGTCCACATGCTGAGACAAATTTGTACAATTGCTTCCTCTTCCTTAGTGCCATTGCAGCATTGAATTGGTTGCCTGAATCAACCATTGCGAAAAAACAATGATTAGCACAGTTCAAGTCTCTGATTAACAAGCCTTACTAGATTAACACCTGGTTAGGGCGTACCGGCACCTTTTCCAATGTTTGGAAAAATATTACTTTTCTTGTATTTTAACGTTTATTATTAATTTATTAGTAGTCAAAAGTTAAGCAATCCATTACTGAGTAGCGACACTTATTTTATTTTTTTACAAATATGTATATATTTACTAGCCGGATATTGCCCGCGGCCTGCGGGGATGAGTTTCAGTATTAGGCCCTACGAATCCAGAGGACTGGATTTAGATCTATGTTTGAACTTGGCGAACGTTCAAGTTTTTTTTTGTTTTTTTCACCACGAAAATAAAAGTAGATTGCATACATTCATATCAAACATAAAATACTGTGAAAACGAGTTTACCCGATTTGTTAAAAAGTTTCGTTCTTTAATAGAGATACAATTAAGTACGTTTTATCTGTTTAGGGCTCTCCGGTTGTGGTGTGGACACTAAACATGCACTACGTTCTCCGCCATGATCTAAGGAACATTTATGCCAAGTTTTATCAAGATTGGTCAAACGGTTTTGATTTCTATTCGGGACATATATACATGCGTACATACATACATGCATACGCCTTACTTTCTGCTTTATATAAGATATTCAAATATCTAGTAACATTGAAAACTATCAACAGATAAATTGTTAAGGACAGAAAGATTACGTAAAGGAGACGGCGGAGGTATAGCAATACCGAACTCACTAAACTAGGAACAGTATTCAAAATCATTATCAGCACTGTGAGTAAGCAAGTATAAAAATGTCTTAACATAAAGAATTATGTGTAAAAATTCAAAAAACGCCATTTTTTTTCTTTTGCAGACGATTATAACCAGAATTAACTCCCCTTTACAAAAAAAAAATATATAAAAACTCATAATAACGTTTGACTATGTCGTCTGCACAGCTATCTTTTATATTTTTTTCCCTCCACACTTTTTTTTGTTTTGTTTAGAAACATTCTATTTGTATTCCTGAGAAGTCCTGTGGTGGCAGACTACTTCTGTGTGGCTGCTCTCTTGGCGTCGCGTTTTTTCTGAATGATTCTCAAGACGTTGCTGAGTGCCAAAAGCAGCCCTGAGCCAAACATGCAGGCGCCTCCAAGGTAGAATGAACTATCAAAAGTGCCCATCGCATCCCGAAGAGCGCCTAAAAATATAAGAAAAGGAATGAAGCATTTGAAGCCCTTTTAGAATATAATTTTATTGTATATATTACCGTGTTTATAATTATTGTTTATTTTGAAATTGACAAAATAAAATCGGATCTAGACTTTTTCATAAATGGCTTGCAATGTCCTACTTTTTTTTTTTCACTACCTTGATTACGAATAGATTTAAACATAATTAAAAGTGTAATTGTTTGATTTAAAAAAAATATATTTAGCCAATATGGAAAAAAGCGCTAAGGGCATAAGTTAGCGCATTTGTTTCGAAAAAAAACATCATTAGTTCCCATGACTTCCATAGTTTGTTATGTACTAAAGGTTTTAAAAAGTGTATCTAAAGACATTCCAAGAGCAAGAATAGAAAAAAGTATCCAGGTAAGGAAACACTGAAAAACAGAAATGGTGTT